>VDFB02370293.1:0-35101 GCA_007258455.2 Sequoia sempervirens | reverse complement strand
AAGCAACATCCTGATGTGCCTTTTCGATCGGTTACACTTCCAGCCCAATCTGAATCAGAGTACCCATGTAGATCTAGTTGGTCATTTTTGTAAAGAAGACCATATCCAATAGTGCCTTGAAGATATCTCAAAATATGTTTCACAACCATTAGGTGAATTTCCTTTGGCTCACACATGAACTAGGCGAGAACATTCCTTTGCATAGCAAATACTCGAATTAATTGTTGACCAGATACATCAAGGATCCAATCATCTGTATATAAAGGGTTGGATCTACACACTTGGATTCTACTACTGCTTCTTTCAATTTGTGAAGGTTGGTTTCCATAGGTGTAGACATCGGTCTATAGTCCAACATTCCAAATCTCTTTAGAATATCAATAGTATACTTTCCTTGGTTTAGTATAATGCCCTCTGATTTCTGCCATACTTCTAAACCTAGGAAGTAGTGTAAAATGCCCAAGTCTTTCATGTCAAATTCTGAAGTTAGATCCTTATTTCCTTGAGCAATGAGATGATCTTCTCCTGTTATCAGTAGGTCATCAACATATAAAATAATTATCAACATATCACCTTTAATTACCTTAAAGTAAAGATTAGGGTCTGCATCATTCTTGGAGAATCTTAGTCTCAAGAGGCAGCTGTCAATTCTTTCGTACCAAGCCCTGGGAGCCTGTTTAAGTCCATACAGTGCTTTCTTTAGTCTGCATACATGTGAGTCAGGTTTATGTATCACAAAACCTTCAGGTTGTTCTAGATAGACTTCCTCTTCAATGGTTCCATTTAGGAAGGCAGTTTTTACATCCATTTAATGAATCTTCCAACCTTTAGCTGCTGCAATGGCTATCACAGCTCTCACAGATGTGTAACGGGCAACAGGTGCAAATGTTTCTTCATAATCAATGCCTTCTGTGAGAAACCTCTTGCCACAAAACGTGCTTTGTATTTTTATATACTTCCATCAGCAGCATGTTTGATTTTGAAGAGCCATTTAGAAGAGACAACAGATTCCCCTTTAGGTCTAGGCACTATATCCCATACATCATTCTTTAGAATAGACTGATATTCCTTTGTCATTGCATCCTTCCATGCTTGATGTCGGAAAGCTTCTGTAACACTGACAAGTTCTGAGTTTATGATGTTGTTCATTAGAGCAACATAGCTAGAGAAACGTTTGGGTCTTTTACTCTCCCTGAACGTTCCTTTGGGTGCTGCATGATCCTCTGCTTCTTTGATCATCTTTCTGGCCCAAAGTGGTCTCTTTCTGCCGTTGTCATTTGTATTCTCATTTGAAGTAGAAGGAAGTTCATGTGGCATTTCCTCGGGATGCTCCCTCTGAATCTTAGGAGCAGGTTCCATTTCAGGTATTCTAGGGGAATAGGTTTCAGTCTCACTAGAACTTCTTGCCCTCTTGAATGCAACGTCTTCTTCAAAGATGACATCTCTGCTCAATTCAATTTGATTCTGCTTGGGTATGAATATCCTGAAGGCCTTGGAGGTTTCACTATAACCCATAAATATCCCTTTCTTTCCGGAAGGTTCAAGTTTGAATCTCTTCTCCTTGGGCACATGAATATAGACTGGACTACCAAAGATCCTAAAATGACTAATGTCAAGTTTTATACCAGTAAAGGCTTCTTCGGGAGTTTTTTTATCAAGATGAGAATGAGGACATCTATTTTGAATATAGACAGCAGTCCTAGAGACTTCTGCCCAGAAGGAGGTCTCAATGTTCTGGTCAAGCAACATTGCTTTTGCAGCTTCTACAATGGTTCTATTTTTCCTTTTAGCAACCCCATTTTGTTGATGGTTGTAGGCCACTGTGAACTCCCTCTTAATTCCAGCACTCATGCAGAATTCCTTAAAAATTTCAAAGTTGTATTCTTTCCCATTGTCTGTCCTTAAGGTTTTTATTTTCTTCCCGGAGAAGTTTTCCGTAAGTGCTTTGAACTCTTTGAACCTTTTGAGGATTTCTATTGACTCTTTACACTTAAGGAAATAGATCCAAGTTTTCCTAGAGAAGTCATCTATAAATATGACATAGTATAGAAATCCTACTTTAGAAGGTACAGACATGGGTCCACATAAGTCAGAGTGAACCAGATCTAACACATTTAGGGTTTTGCTCAAACTAATGGGAAAGGATCCCTTTGTATTCTTTCCTAAGGCACAACCTTTACAAGTTCCTTCATGAGATGGTTTTAACTTAGGTAAGCCTGTTACAAGTTTTTCCATAGAAGGTAGGGCATGGAAATGAAGGTGTCCTAATCTTCTATGCCAAATCTCATTTGACTCAAAGGTGTCAAGGGTAAGGGCTTGTTTAACTTCAGTGCAAAGTTTGTAAAGGTACCCTTGTCTTACACCTATGGTTTGGGCTTTCTTGATAGTTGAGTTTTTAGGCCATGCTAGAACTTTTCCATCCATAAATGTAACCCTATATCCATTGTCTTCAAGGGCAGAGATGGATATTAGATTCCTCTTTATTCCAGGTACAAATAAGACTCCAGTGAGTTGAAGGGAGAGACCAGATTTCAATGTGATGGAACAAGTTCCAACCCCTTTTACTTGATGTGTAGAGTCATCCCCAATTGTTACATCTTCATCAGACTCTTCAGTCATAGTGTCTAAGTGTTCTCTAAACCCTGTGATGTGCCTCAAAGAACCACTATCAATCACCCAATTGTTGATATTGTTAGATACTTGACTAGATAAGGCTGAATAGAACACAAAGTTCTCAGATTCATGATCTGAATTTGTCTTTCCTACTTTGGCAAAAGATGCTTGTTGCTTTGATCTGTCAGGGCACTTCATTGCATAGTGGCCATATTGATCACATCTAAAGCATTGCACTTGAGAGATGTCTTTCTTTTTAGAAGATCCCTTTCCATTGGAATTTCTCTTTCTTTTAAAAGATCCTTTCTTGTAGGAGTTTTTCTTATTCCTTTTATTAGACGATGTGTTGAGTACATGAATGTCTTCATCTATGTTTTTCTGTTTGTTTTCTTTTGTGGAGAGTCTTGTTTCTTCTTGAAGGCAGTTAGTTCTTAGCCTGTCAAACTTAGGGAGTTTAGATCTTGCACTTATTCCTTGAACAAATGACTCCCATGAGTTTGGTAGACCTCCTAGTGCAATTAGAGTTAACTCTTTGCTATCAATCTGATATCCAATTGTGGATAATTGATCCCTTAGTTCAATGATCCTCGAGAAGTATGCATTAATGGACTCTCCTTTGTTTATTTGAGCATTGTTGATTTGCCTCTTTAATGCAAGAGTCTTGCAGGTGTTGTTGATCTCATAAGTACTCTCAAGAGATTTGTACATATGGTATGCATTTTCATGTTTTGCTAGGATGGGCACTATATGATCCCTAACTGCATCTACTAGGATTTTCATGGCCTTTTCATTGTTTTCCATCCATTGAGTTTTCTCAGGTTCAGACTTTGGTTCCTCCAAATTTTCTCTCACAAGTGAGTCTAGCTTATACTCTTTAAGGATCATCATGATTCTAAATTTCCATGATGTGAAATTGTCTGCTCCTGCAAGGCGATCTTCAAATCTGATCACACTTGACATTATGAAGAATGTGATGTAATTTCGATTTTAGAAAATGCGAATTTTCTAGAGCAAACTGATTTTAGATTTGTTTTGGATTCACACAACCTGGCTCTGATACCATGTAAATGTAAACAAATCTTCAATCAAATTGGGAGACTAAGGGACTTATGAAAATTCTAAGTGTAAGAATTCTTCTCAAACTTCTATGTTCAAATTTTCGATTTCCAAATTTCATTTATATTAAATGTGCTGATTGCAGAACATTAATTGATTTCTATATCTGCAAATCAAAGAAGGATCCGCCATAAATAAGTGAGGAGACCTGCCCCTAAGAGGCACGTCTCATGAGAGGACGTGTCTCCACAAGTGGAGACACGTCCACTCATGGGACGTGTCCTTTAGGGCACGGCTTATGATAACAGTGTTTATCATTTGTTTAGTATAACTCGTACCCTTCTACAAGGTGGCGAATGAGTAAGTAAAATCCGATTGCAGAATATAACATCATTCGAATTTTATATGTATGCTCATAAATTCGATTAATATGTTTTCCAGAAATATTTCAAATAAATGATAAACTTTGATCAAGTATGAATGGCGATGATGCTTACAGCAATCGTCCTTCATATCTGACTGAAGCTATCATTCATTAACATTAATTATTTAATCTGCAAATGAAAGTCAAATTTAATGAAGGGGTTGTTATGTTATCCATAACAACATTAGACCACTGTCCCTGTAAAACACCTTCAACAAAAATATTTTTAACCAGCCGTGTCTCCTTTAACTTGTAGTTTTTAAGTATAACCGTTATGCATGTATGTATATTAAAATTAATGATGGCTGCAACTAATTTTATCAGGATATTAGTCATACAGCTACAAGTTTTACGGCCAATCTTGAAAAACAATTAACAGGCATAGGTGACCATCAAATTTGAAGTTAGCAGAGTGGGGCCGCAAGTTTTTTCATTCTCACTTGGTACGAGAACTGGGCTATTAGGAAATTATTCCCCTAGACTATGAAGTTTACAAATTAAAGTTATTTTGTATATTTTCAAGGAACAAACAGCCATTTTCGCCATTTAGAAAAAAAGTTCCCACAGGACCAATAGTAACTAATATAGTAGGTAACATTGTTCCATCACTCGTAGATCTTAAATTTACTCTTCATATCTTCCTTAGCATTGTAGTTTCGCCAATCAGGTTAGATGCACAAACTGCAATATATGATTGTGAAGAGAGCACATTTAATAATTAACAATACATTTTACGTAACTCTAGAAGAATTGCCCTGAATTGTTTGCTCAAAGGCATCTGACGAAAGAAAGATATACATTCAATGGCCATTTGATGATCAATAAGATCAAAAAACATGTAAAACCGTCCACAAATTCCCATTGCATAAGATTGTTTTACATGGAAAGTACTGGAACATCCTCATACAAATTCCTTTATAGCAACCATACAGCAACTCCTGGTAGACATTGCCTCAATTCTTACTGCAATGCATCTCACCAGACTATTCCATCTGTTTTGGGGGTTTCACCCTCCTGTGCTGCCCAAGTTTTTGACCTACAATGAACCTTAATATTTATCTCTTGCTATATTGCCAGTATACTGGATTTATTCCCTCCCTATGTTGCCTATATTGTTTTTACATTGCTAGTACTAACACCCAGCTTGTGGAGTTACTTTCTCTAGACCTTGTAATCTTAGATCCATGCAACGGGGAACAAATACCATGTGCAGTTTGGAATATACAATGTTCACGAGATTTCTCCAATCATTAGATGGCAAAGTCCGATTCTAGCACAATGGAAACGAATAAAAAAACCCACTCATGCAACTCAAATCCAAAACTAAATTCTTAGAATTTTACTCTTCATTTAGCATTGGAAACCAGGTACATTGAATCAAAGCAGCATTTCTAATACTCTCGTTTTTGTAAATGGGTCGAGATCTATAAAAGTTTTTAGATTTTCATCCATCTTTGCGTTAGTTTATAGTACACACCATGACCAGTGTGCTTTCTAAGGTCTCAAAATATATTTTGCTTGCAACATACCAGCAAATGACATGATTGCTTATCAGAAGATCAACTTAAAAGAATCTGCTATCTCATAGAACTTGTCCTTCATTGTTGGCCACAATGCTTCAGGAGACTGAGCATTAAGAGTGAACAGTTGCCCCGCAAATGCAGTATATACAGCTACATTGTGGCGAGAAAAAGTTGGGCTTTGCACAGTATATTCCAGATTGTAATATGTAATTTTTTTATTGCTAAAATAGTCGTCCCTTTTCTTTGCATCTATGAGCATTGTAGTAATGTTTGAGCTCCTTAAAACAATGAATTTACTGAGAATAACCTGTCCTACTTGTGTGGGGTCTCCGAACTTTTCAATCCTGTATAAATCAATGAAAATAACATAACTCGCTCAGATGCTACTCTTCATTGATAAAAATAAACTTTGATATTTCAAAATGTACAGGAGCATACTAATAAAATGCACTACATCAACCATCAGATTATTTGTGCAAAATAAAGGAATAGTAAATGCATGTGAAACTTGCGTAAAATTGGTTGGAACTGGAGCTACTATAACGCTAACATTTAGCTCCCCATTTGAACCAGGAGGGCCAAATGCAACAATGGGCTCTCTCATTGTTTGCTGTGGACGTATTCTATCCTGTAGCTGTGGAAAATCAAGCAGTCTTTCCTTTTCTGCTTTTTCAACTGCTCTATACAACAACCTTTGATCACCAACCCAAGCAGAAGGATAAACAAACTCTGCAAAGAATGTGAAAAGCTACCTTAGCAGACTGCAAATTTCAAAAGTTAAAATAAAAGGAAACAGCAAAAATCCTTAAATTATAAATGGATGATAAAATGCTGCCACAGGAAACATCTCTAAATTAGAATCAAGTGATATGAGCAATTATTTTATATTTCACTTTCAATGTTTAAAAAACAAAACCTCACTACAGAGCATAAATGAGCAAACAACACTCTTAACCCACTGCAATCTATCATTACACCTCAGTTCTTGATGACTGGGAGTAACCTTTCAACCAATGTTTTTTAGCATCTAAGGAAGTAATCTTAACGACAGATAATTACAGCACAATCATGTAATATAGCAACCTATTTGCAAGTTCCTCATTGCAGAGTTGTGTATAAGAGCTGTGTCCATGGCAGGGTTGTCGACAGATACTTGTCAGTGATAATATCAACAATAAGCCAGAAAATTTGTTGTCAATGCTAGTTATGTGATAGGCAAGTAGGTAGAGCAGTTAATTGCCAGTATCCCATTATAAACAATCTCTTAAAAAACGTAAGTGGCACATGATAGCCAATTACTTGTGCAATGAACTCCTACGTCTCATTCATATCCTAAATGCTACTGCACTGTAGAGATAATTTGATTGGTGTTTATATAATTGGTGATTACTTGTTCAATATGTATAATTGTGCAGCTTGTCTATTAGATTAAATCATTGAATACCTATTACTTAGCATTGGTATTGTTGACACCGGGAAAGAGCCAAACAAAATTTAGGGAACAGGGAAGCAAGGGTTGCTAAAACATAAATACAAATGTAGCTATGAAAGCACAGAAGATGTAAGAAAACCTACTGAATAATAAAGCCAATACAATATGAGCAACAATTCAGACACGAGAAATCCTTAAAACAGAGGTGATGACAAACTTAAAGTCAATGATCATGTTAGAAAATAATGATGAGGAGTTGAGAACTGGTGATAGAAGCTAGGAGAAGGATCTGACAAGAATAGCAATGTCAAAAGGTTAATGTGGATAGGAAATGCTGAAGCCAGTCATAGAATCAGTGCCTCCAAGGAGAAATAATGCATATATGTCATAGAAACATCTCTGAAATAAGGACCATGGCTAGAAAGAGAAAAGCCAACATTACCAAGGACATGAAAGATAGACATAACACGATATCTATGTCATACCCATAGCACTGGGACTTGCCGTGTCCATGCCCAGACTTGGATCCAAGATGACCTCAGCGAGTCTGTGTCTCTCTCATGTGCCTGTGGAGACTCAAGTATTGACACGAGACTCAACAGGTCTGCAGGGTTTTCGCTCAGACTTAAAAAAATATATTTATTTATAACTGTCTTCAATAAAAAGAAAACATATAAAATGTAAATCTAAAAGGTCCCTAAAGACATTAATACACATTTCACTTGCCCTTTTGACCATTTCCAATTGCCCATTTGCTTCAAACTGTTCTCACTCCGCTTGGATTTCATTTTTATCTTCAAAGGAGCTGAACACTCTTTTGTAACAAGCTGATAGGATTGGATTTACGGTGCATTTGTCCCATGAAGCATCTGATATAAGGCCTCGGATTTGAGCTCCAACTTCAAGCATCAAATCAAAGTAAGTTGAAAATCTTCCTTTTTGTCTCATTCTTTCTTCTTGTCATTTTATAGTTAAATTTTTTCAGAATTTCAGTTTTATACATTGTACAATTTAAAACCTAGAAAATTGAAAGAAAATAGTATAAGTCAAAACCCTAAGGTTATGTTTTTGTGGTGCTTTTACTTGCATTCTTGTTTTTATCTTTCTTATTCATTTTCTTGCATTTTTTTTACACTTCATTTTGCATTTTTTAATTAACCCTTGCTTTTCTCTCTCCATAATGTAGGGTTTTCAATTCTTAATATGTTTGAACCACAAAGGAAAGACCCTACTTGGAAGCATGGTACATCAGGCACAGAAAAAGGTAAAGTAGTTCTACAAATACTGGAGTGTGAAGTTTCTACGAGTCATTAATCACCTCAAATATCACATTGCCCGCATAGCTGGACATGATGTTTCATTATGCCCAAATGTTCAGCCTGAGGTTATAAAAGAGGTGAGAGTGCAATTGGAGACCTTAGAAAAGAAAGAACAAAGATTAAGACAAAACCAACAAATAGGTGCATCTTCCACTACTTCAAATGCCTCAAAGTGGAAGTGGATAGGGTTCTACTAGCATTAGGCCTAGAGTTCACAATTTGGAGTGTTGGGTTGTTTCTCACACATTACTCTAGCTCCCAACCATTGTTGGAATGCATGAGTTGAAACAAAGACAGCTACATAACAGCAAGGAAAGCAATTTGGTATTTTTGCAACATTCCCTTCAATGCAGTGAGGTAACATTTTAGGTTTTTGTCTCCATTTTCTATAAAAAATTTATTATTACTTTCATTGTTTTGTCGAGACTTCATGGTGTTTTAGGTCCCCATATTAACCAGAAACCATCGATGCAATTGTAGTAGCTGGCTAGGAGTTCAAAGCCCCTTCTATTGATGATCTTTGGGGCCCAATTTTGACAAAGGTGGCTGATGTACACTCTATCATTGAGGAGCAATGGGTTATCTAGGTGAAGAAAGGTCGCACTATTTTTATTTTTGTTGCCCAAAAGGTGAACTTGCACTGCAAATGAAACCTTATTTCTGGGCGCTGCTAGATAAAAAAAATGGGCACATATTTTTAGGGTTTTTGTCAGTAAATAAATGTTTTACTCTAGGCATTGCTTAAGAGTTTTTTGTGAGTGCAACTTTTACCTTATTATTAGCAAAGCTCTGAGCGGCAGCATTCATGACTTTTATTAGCAAATTTTAGGTGCTACTTTTGTTTATCCTTAGGTGTTTTTATTTATGGTGTATATTTTAAATAAGGTAATTTTACTTTAGGAAGCTCCAATACCTAAAATAAGTTTATTTTATTTCATTCTAGACAACTAGTATTGTCTTTAGGGCAAATTTTTTTGTGATTTAAAAATTTAAAAATAATAAATATGCCACCTTTTGTGTGCACCTAGCTAATGAGTTATTTATTAACCCTTTACATCACTATTTGTACGCTCAGATTTTCAAAATAATTAAAAAAATTCAAAATTGTGGACTTATTCTGATTCAGTTTTTTTTTTACGTTCAATTCTATGAGTGCAAAGGTTAAGGCACTCCAGTTGCAAGTTTGATTTAAGGCAAAGATAATCAAAGTTTGTTCAAACCCTAGGGTGCAAAATCTACATATCATATGCTGAATTTTGACTTGGTATCAAAGCATTGTTGCTAAGATTTTCCAGTTTCATGAATGGAATTTGCCGCTACCTGTAATAGGGAGTTGCAGGAAGATTTCAGTGCAATAAATGACACAAGTATCTGGGACCTGTGAAAGGCCATGAGGTGGGATGCCCTAGTTGCTCTAGTGGTTGGAGTGTTGATCTAAACCTATGATAGGTTGCCGATCTGATTTTATTTTTACAGCTGACTTGTTTAGTTTCAGCACATTCCAGTCATTATAGACATTACTCTGTCTCAGAGAGTGACTGCCTAGAGGGAGCTTCAAATTTTGCTCATTGGAAGTGTAGGTTGCAGTTTTGTAATGTCCCCTTATTAGAGACATGAAATGCACAAATTAAATTTTCGATTTTAAAGATTGTTTGATAAAGATCAATGAAGTATTGATGGGATAAGATAATTGAAGTGCATTATTATCAACTAGTGCATAAGTTCTTTTTAAATCAACATATGAGATGAGTGCATTAGATAATTTAACATCAGCATATACACAAGATATAAATTACATAAGTACACACTTAACATAGTTTATCGTAACTTGCTACGCTCTACCGAGATAGATCCGTGCCTTTATCTCTCTTTCCTAGACCCCATTGGAGGAGGGACGCCTTACAGTGCCGAGGGCGCATGACCAATCTCCAAGTGGATTCCCTCAGGATTCATTACCATCTTGGGACATCCAACATGGGATCGAAATTACCAACCTTTCCCTCCCACAACCATCCTCTCCTCGGTGAGCATTAGCGAAAGAGATTGTTGGTTCTAAATCTATCCTCATAGCAAGCCGTAATAACTTATGAAGAATGCAATAATTGCTGCAAGCACCATTATTACATAATTGTATATATATATATATATTCTATATAAAGATCTAATATATAATTATCCCTAATTAATTGGCAATACTCACCTTTGCATGAACATGCGTATCATCTATATTTATATGTATTTATTGTTGATGTTGCAGCGTCTGGATGACCACTTCCAGCCACGACCTGCTATAATAAATATTCATATAGCCTGCCGGCTATTCTATTTATTGATGGCGAATTGTCTACATGAAGAAGCGCTCCATCTAACATTATTTATATTTAATGATTAATTATTAATTAAGGGCCAACTTTATGAAGAGACACGATTTATTAAATAAAGGCTGACTTGTATTATTAAGAAACACGTCTTTTCTTAATAGGCCGACTTCCTTCTTGAAGAGGCACAAACCTTCACCTATTTGTGTATATATACAAGTCGAGGTTCTTTCATTTGATCAATCAATTCATTCATAATTCAGGCAATACTTTTCATCACTACTTGGTGCGAATTCTTATTCAAGGCAGATCGAGTTATATGCAAGATCAGTTTGGCATTGTTGAAGGCTGTTGAAGGCTGAGAGTTCATCAGCAAATTGTCTATTTATAATTCTGTGTTGCATTATATCTTGGTGCATATTATAGGCCATCATATCGGCCTCTATTGTAAAGGAGATCTTATTGGTGATTCAATATAAAAGTGATATATTTGTTGCTGGGTTTTTCTCCCTCAAGAGGAGGGTTTTCCCAGGGTATCTGCTGTGTCTTTGTGTCTGATTTTGAATTAATTTTCTGTGCATTAAATCTTATCATAAAAACTAATATTTATTTTATATACATATATATAATAGCAAAATATACAATTGCATTAAATAATCATGATGAAGCCTATGAAGAGAGTAACAAATATAAATAACAAAATATGTGCATATTTATATTTGCAGATAATAACCATAATAAACATACTACAAAAATAATTAATTTTGATCATAAAATATATATATATATATATATATATATACAAATATAATTTCAGACCTTAATTATGTTAGAGTCTACCACAAAAAATAACAATTATAAATATCAAACATACACCAGCATAAAATAATTATAATGAACTTACTCTGTTGCAGCTTATTCCTTGTGATCGGATTCTCACATAATCTTTTATTAGGCTGAATATATTCCTAGGTTCCTTCCTTTATTCCTCCTTCCTTTCATTCGATGCTGCTCTTGTTTGAAGTCATCTTCTTTATATAAATGCTGCCTATAGACACGTCCCTTCATGTTTCATGTCTTTTGGCTTTAATCGCACCTCTCTAGAAGTACGTATCCTTTGCATATGGTAATTGTACTTCCCACTAATCGTGGCTGTTTGTATAGTGATTGCTGTTTGTTTTATTTGATAATTTCTATGCCTTCATTGCTAGGGATTGCTATTGTTAGATTTATTTGTTTATTAACTAATGCATAGTCATTAATAATAGTATTGGTTTTACATGTTTATTTTAATATGTTTATAGTTATGTGTTCTTTAATATTTATATGTTAAATATGTTATTCAATATTATGTTATTCAATATTCAATATTTATACTTATATTTATTTTAATATATTTATCTTTATTTAATGTCCATAATCAGATATATTAATCTGTTTGATAATGATATTTAACAATTATAATAACAATGATATTTTAGATTGTCTTTAATTTTATTTTATTTATTATTAAGTTATTTAATATTAGAATATAATAACACTAATATGCCAATATGTTATTATTATAATTGTTATTTCATGTTTATATATTTTTATATTACATATTTATTTTAAATTTAATATTAACATTGCTATTTATTTATTTATTTGTATTTTAGCACTTGGTTTTTATGGCATTGCTATTTCGGTGATATGACAAGTTTTTAATGGAAGATTTAGATATTTGGGTCTTTGTGGAAACTGTATAGGCCGCCCAAATGAGAAGCAAAAGACATAATTACTTGTATAAAAGCAGAAGTCTCATGATTTACTTCGCAAAAGACATAATCATAAGATTTAGGTTTCAGTTGTTATTGGAAGATTTCTTCTATACAAGTAATTATGTCTTTTGCTTCTCAGTTTGGGTGAGACTTTTGCTACAATTGCCATCATGCTTCTATACAAGTAATTATGTCTTTTGCTTCTAATTTGGGTGGCCTATATTAGATGGATGTAAAAACAGCATTTCTAAATGGCAACATACAAGAAGAGGTTAAAATAAATCAGCCTCAAGGATTTGGGGTGCATGGGTGGGATACCCATGTATGCAGACTTAAAAAGGCCCTCTAGAAGCTGAAGCGAGCATCTTGTGCTTGGTGCTCTCGGACTAATGAGTAATTAGTGGATTTGGGCTTCATTAAAACTGCTGCAGATCCTAATTTAATATTTATATTATTGATGTGACAAATTTGACTTGCTGGTTTTAGTCTTGTATTTGGATGATCTTATTCTCACAGGCAATAGTGAGAAGCTCAAAGGATAGTGTTAGCGGGAGTTGGCTGCTGAATTTGACATGAAAAATATCAGACTTATGCATTATTTCTCGGGTCAAGAAATGTGGCAAGATAAACGCAGTGTACACCGGGGACGAGTCCCCCCCTAAATCCCAAGTGTTCTTGGAATGGGGACGTCCCTAGGATGTGGGGACGGCGTTCCCAAGTTTCTAGTGGCGCCACCATTTTTTGCACTCGCCGCCGGAGACGTGGGGACATCCCGGCGTCCCCGAGACGCTGAGGGGGACGCCTGTGTGTCCCTCGAGCGTCCCACGCAGTGGCAACTTAAATCACATGTTTTAAAAAAGAAAATTAACACATTTTTTTATTATTTCTTTGGTTCTATTCAAACCCTAAGGGTATGTGGGGCCCATCTATGGTCTTCCATGCCTTCAAAAATCCCTCCAAGTTTCATTTGTATTCACATTTTCATTTCTAATTGTTTGCTACAGCAAGAAGAAGAAGAGTGAAGAGCTGAGAAAAGAGTGATTGGAGGAGTGAAAGGAGTGATTGCAAGTGAAAAAGGAGTGACAAGGAGCAAGAAGAAGAAGAGGAGGAAGATTCTTCACCTTGTTGAAGAGGATTTTCAAGCAAAAAGTAGGGTTTTTATTAGTTAACTGATTTTTTATTTTATTTTCTAATTTTCAATGGTTTTTTATTTCTTGTTGTTTCATTTTCTTATTTCATTTCTTGTTGTGTTGTTTCATTTTCTAAATTAATTTAGATTTTGTTTTACAATTTAAAATTTGTTAAAAAATTTAAAATATAGAGTTTTTTTTTTTTATTTTAAAGTAGGGTATACGCTGAAACTATGTGTTTATTGATTTTTTTTTCATTTTGTGAAATGCAGTGTCAAAATGAGCTCCCACAGTCATGAAATGAGTGAGGATGAGATGGAAATTCATTCTCATAGTGCAAGCCAATCAGAATATGAATATGAGCATGAGGATGAGCCCAATGAGGGGGGGTGAGCATGGGTCAAATCCGGAAGGGCAAACTAGTTCCATAGCTAGTGCACCACTTGCTACTAATTGCCCCTCCCAGCTTTTGGCAAAGTGGGTTAAGGGGTCCTTATGATCCCAAATCTCCTCTCAAACAATTTGCAACAAGAATAACAACCCCAACGTCATCAGGTGGTGGCACGAGGAAATGGAAATGCAACATTTGTGGTGATGATTGGTTTGGGAGCATCACTAGAGTTAAAGCACACTTCCTCTTTTGGCCAAGAAAAGGTGTGGGAGCATGTGATTTTTTGAAGGACCCTAAAAATTTGCATTACAAAATTGAGTTCAACAAGCTTTGGGGTGTTCCAGATGACATGGGAATTCCAATGCCTGCTACCTTGTCTGGTAGGCAACATGGTCAAACTATTCAGCAGATTCAGGGGCAGCAAATGCAAAGGCAGCCACATATTTCTACTCCTACATCACATCAGAGAGCAGGAACATTGTCAGGGTCAGCCTCAGGACCTTCATCCACTTATAGTGCTATGGCTGAATCACAACAGGGCAAGGGAAAACGCAAGATGCAAAGTCAGTCTAACCCCATAGCTGATTTGTTTAATGTGCACCTAAGGGATCAAATAGATGATTACATTGGCAGGTTCTTTTTTGCCGATGGCATCCCATTTCATGTAGCTCAATCTCCTTATTATAAGGAGATGATGTCAATGGTGGCGAAGGGAGGAGCATCATATGTGCCACCAGGTGAGCACAAATTGAGGACCACAATCTTGGATAACAACTATGCCAAGATCAATTCAATGATGGAGACGATGAGGGCATGTTGGGAGGAGTCTGGATGCAGCATAATTATGGATGGGTGGACAGATGGACAGACATTAGGCATCGTCCACTCATCAATATCATAGTTACATGCTCAGAGGGCACATTCTTTCTCAAGGCAGTTGATTGTTTAGGGCATTGAAAAGATGTTGATTTTCAGTTTGACATCCTTCAAACAGCTATTGAGGAGATTGGACCACAAAATGTGGTCCAAGTAGTGACAAATGCAACACGTGTGCAGAGCTGCAAGGAAGCTTGTTGAGGCAGCATACAAACATATTTGGTGGACTCCATGTTGTGTGCATGCCATGAACAATGCACTCAAGGACATGGGGAAAATTGAGTGGATTAGAGGAGTGGTTAGCAATGCAAGAGATGTGTAGATGTATATCTGCAACAACCACACTTCACATGCACTCTTCAGGAGCTTCGCGAAGGAGTTCTTGAAACCAGTTGAGACCAGACATGCATCCTATTTCATTATTTTGGAGAGAATGCTTGAGTTGCAAGAGCCACTACAACTCATGGTTATGACGCAAGAATGGAATCAGTGGGATGGGGCCATGTAATGAGCCTTGCTCAAACTAATCACAAATTGCTGATTAAAGGCTCAATGAATTTCGTCAAACACTTCAAATGAAAACCTTCAACTTGCTGGTCTGTGGTTTCAGTCTGATGTGTGCTTGATAAATACTAAATGAAGGCTTCCAATGATCACAATTCAACACTATGATGTCTAAACTATCATCTAGATGCATTTACAACCTCCTAATCACAATGCACTTAATGAATTCTAATGTAAATTATTCATCTTCAGCCACTTGACATTATGTCAAACAATTGGCATACAAGGGGTATATGACTGTTAGCTTCATAATGTATGCTAAATGATCTAACAATGAGCTGAGAAAGAAAAGCACTTTCCTTTACATGAGTTCCTAATGAATAAATGCATTCCTATAGCCAAGCACATTTTAACAAACACTTGGCATACATTCTAATGCACTATTCTAAATGATCATTACAGCAACTATAGGACTTTAACTTGCAGCTCTCTTATTCAGTTTGCAATCCATATACAATGTAGCATGAATTATCCAAGACTCTTTGGCAAATGTGTATGATGCAACAACAAAGCCAAGTCTTGAAATGACAAGTCTGAGTACAATGATCAGCTACAGCTGCAACTTATGCATCTAAAAATGACAATGCAATGGGCTATAATGAATGACAAAGAACCTGATAATGATTGTCTCCAAGATTTGAATCTTATAGTCTTCCTTTGGAAATGAGCCCAAAATAATACTTGATGATGCCGCCCCTGTTCTGGATTAAGCTGATGAAATAAATTAATGGTATCATGAAACTCCGCTTCTAAATACCAACCTTCATCGCCATGCTCTTAGGAAGGTAGCGCCTATGTTCCCCTGTGAAATCGCTGTTCCCTTGAAGTGTTATGAGCAAATTCGTAGGATTCTGGTCTGCAGCAACTGTGACTGTAATCTGGTAACAGGACCACCGAAATGCCTTCAAATGCACTTTCCAAACACCACAAAAATCAACACAAGGCCTCCACAAATGTATGCTCCAATGAAGAACATAAGTCAATGCACATTTAGCCCTCAATCGATGAACTCAATAGGCTGCTATTAAAATCTGGAAATAGACTGATAACGGATCTGAGTATGCACAGATGAAAAACTCCCTCCAAACAGTGAAGACTTCGTTGCTATCTTCAGCCTCTAAGACAAAAATATGATTCTCCAGTTATGCAGATATAAATCTGATATTATCTCAGGCCTTAGCAATTGCTGATCAGAATATATGTACCCAGAAATCGGTCCAAACAACCTTCAATCCAAAGTCTGAAAATTGTAACCTGAAAGCCCAGCACAAGCCAATAAAGAAACCCTAATACTGTAGCTCGTCACTGTAGCGCGACACTGTAGCGGAGTCACTGTAGCAGCGTCACTGTAGCTTGCTAAATAAAATCATAAAATCAACCAAAAAATCCTCTTCAAAATATATCAAAAATCTTCAACTAAAATCCCTGAAAATCTGCAAATGGATATGCATCAAACCCTTGTATTCTTTGTATTTCTTTTCCAATCTAGCACAGATAGAAAGGCTGAGATACCTTCCTCCAATAATGCAACCCTTCAAGAGATATTTCACTCCCTCAGTTATGCAATCAATGGGAGTTTTCGTTCCCAAAGATCAATTTGATTATCTGCAGACCACTTGGCTCCACAAATACTCAAGAAGAAATCATCAATCATCAACATCAAATCTGCCTGCCTGAGAATGAAGCCCAAGACGTCTATTTATTCTTTTTCTCCACTTCCTCCAGAAACTTCTAGAACATTATTTTATTTTATTTATTAAGTGACTTTATAAAATATTTTATAATTCAAGTCACTTTATTAAATTAATTAAATATAAAGTTACCTTTTAATATTTATTTATTTGATAACTTTATAAATAATTAACTTAATACCACTTATTTATTTAATTAAAATAATTAATTAGTCATCCTCATAAAATATTCATTATTTTGGACAACTTAATTAATTAAATTAATTAAATCGAATTACCTCCAAAACGGGGACATTCTGAGGCGAAAGACCCGAGGGAGAAGGGTGAAGGAGATAGCGAAGAGTGATGCATTTTGGAGTGATGCAAAATACATAGTCTCTATCATCACTCCAGTTTTCCAAGTTATCGGATATGGGGATGGGGATGCACCTAACCTTGGAGAAGTGTATGAGTGCATTGATTCTATGCTTGGCCAAATGAGGGCAGTTGTGCGAGAGAAGGATCCCACTTTAGCATTCTACAATGAGCACATCCAGCCTATTATTCAACACAGATGGGACAGCCTAAACACTCCCTTACACATGGCTACTTATGCATTGAATCCGAAGTGGTACATGCCTAGGCCTGGTAGAGTTACACCGATTCAAGATGATGAGGTGAAGGAAGAGTTCTTCAGGTGCATTGATAGGATGTATGATGCTGAAATTGCTGGCAAGATTCGCACTAAGTGGACGAAATTTGCTACTCTTAGGGGTTATAAGGCTGCGGCAAAGGCAGACATAAGAACTATGGCACAGGAGGATCCGATTTTGTGGTGGACTTGTCATGGACTGAAATCAGTGACTACCACACTAGCCATTCATTTGTTGTCTCAGGTTTCTAGTTCTTCAGCTTCTAGGAGGAACTGGTCTACTTATAGCTTCATCCACTCTCTTAAGAGGAACAGACTTACCTCTAAGAGAGCAGAGAAGCTAATGGTTGTAAATAGTGCCTTGTGTATCACTAACCGCAAGACACGTGTGTACAAGGAGAGCCCAGCAACACGCTAGGATGTATAGCTAGAGGAGCCATCACAGATTGATGAGGATGAGGATGCTTCAGATTTAGGGCTGGTTGGTGTTCCTTTGGCAGATCTTGACCTTGGGGAGTCCAATGGTTCTAGTGATGAGGAGTTTGCCAACCTCCCGAGGGATGATTAGAGGCCTCTGCCTCCTTCACTACATTTTGTCATTTTGACATTTTGACTTTGTACTTGTTTTGATATCATGCTACTCATTGTAATCATCTTTATGATCAGATATTTTTGATATCATATAATAGAAATCTTCCATTTGTTGATTCGACAATTTAAAATTTTATGTAGTATTGAGTATTCTAATTTCTAATTAGTAATTCGATATTGAAAACTTCAATGTTCATTGTTCAATGTTCAACGTTCAAGTATTTACTATTTAGTATTTCGATTTGGCATTTGCAATTTTGCTATTTTACTTCTTAATAGTCTTATACATCTTTTCATAACTAGCATTTTAAGTACCATATGTATAGTATAGTATATAGTATATACACACCCACCCCGTCCCCAACGGTGGTGTAACTATGGAAAAAAGATAAGACTTCCTAAGTCCGGGGAAGTCCATGGTGGAAATTCTACAAAATTTTGATGTTGGATTGCAAGCCCCTTGCTATCCCAATGATTTTGAATGTGAAGTTAACTACTGACTTGGAATCTGATTTGGTGGATCCATTTGTATATAAGTTGCCAATTGGTTCTCTAATGTACTTGGTGAATATCAAACCTAATATTTGTTTTGCAATTAAATGTTAAGCCAATTTATGATTGCGCCAATGCAAGTTCACTGGACTACTGCAAGGCATATGCTTAAATACCTTAAGGACACAATTCATTAATGGTTAAAGTTGTTGCAAGTATGAAGGTGTTGTCATTGATGTCAATTGGTTAACTGGTTGTTGTTGTCATTAATGTCATGGAAGTTGGTTTTTGGCTATATATGTTGAGGATATTGAGAAAATTGTAGTAGAGAAAGTTTGTAGGTATTTTGTGTGTGCTCCAGGATGTGCTTTAATTGTCTCTATGCTTGTGTGGTTCAGATATATTGTTCATGGTTGTTGATGGTTGCTATATTCAGAATTTGGGCCTCTAGATCGTTGTACAGTGCCAGATATTTTCACCAGTATGTGTACTAAGCTTTTATGTGTATCTGGTTGTGGTCTGAGAGAAATGTATGTAATGTCCCTTGTCCTGCTTTGCCCTAGAATTCGCTTGTTGATTAGGTTTAGGGTTTCTTCCTTCAAGGGAAAGTTCTCTCTAATGAAATAATCCTGGATTGGAATATGTATTCACCATATTAACAACATATTTGTTAGCATTAATATTTAGATATCCAAAATATAAACATAATCACAAAAGCATTCATGAAGACAGAGGAGTGGCATGGGTAGATCCGCCCAAAGCTATCCATCTAAGCCCAAGAGCACAAGCGTTCGACCAAGACTACCCACCTCTTGGCCCCAAGCGGCAAGAACGTCCGACCAAGACTATTCCACCCTTGGAGTGTGTGCTTAGTGGAAACACTTGTACCTGCTTTCTCTACCCACGTCATCACCTCAGAAGACACTTAACTTAATGGGGACAGTCGAGGGAGCGTATAAGTGGTCTAGGCCTACCACCCCTCCATGGCCTCGACGAATGCTTAAGTGGGACCCCCACCCCTCCATGGCCCACCCATGCCTTGGGACTAGGCGGACTATGAATGGAATTTCCACCCCTTCAGAGCCCATCCCTACCTTGGTTCTGAGGGAGAACTTTAGTGGGGTTTTTAGGCACCACTTCCCCCACACCATTCCTCCCAATAAGTTGCAAACACTCATGAAGACAATCTTTAAACAATCAGATATATTTGAATTCATCTAGGATTAATTTCATAATCAAGTCCTTGCCTATAATCAGTATAATACTAAGAGAAATCAATATCAATCCATAGCATTATAATCATGATAATATTGAAGAAAGCATTGTACTAATAGTTAGATCAGCAACATCTAATGTGTATATTTAATTCTAAATAAATGGAGGAACAATTATATAACTGCAATGTTGTTAATCCTATCAGCATCTCTTTCTACAGAAAATATATAATTTCTAAAAGACAATGCATCGACCAATATAGAAGTCAGAATTGATTATCAGAATTGCAGTAATCTTAGTAAACAGATTATGGGCTTGCATACTCCATTTCAGACTTGTAGGCATAAAGACATTCAAAGATTAGACCAGCATGGGCGCCATCTAAATGGTCCTTAAAGGTAGGCTATTGGTCATGTAAATAGAATGCAGAATCTAGAACTAGTGCATCGCATACTTAAGCATGTATCCCTGAGTGAGTTTTTGTTCTGATATTTAGATATTAATAAATATTAAATATTAAGGCTAAGTGAAATCACATTTCCTGACTTTGTTGGATCCTCCCGTGTTCTGCTCTTTACTCGTACTTCATCCATTCACTCATGATCGGCCCTCTCATCTCCTTTTCTATGTTATGAGCAATCGTCCCTCTTTGGTTTGGTCACGTCTTGTGACTGGGAGGTGCCTCTTCGTGCTGATTTGTTAATAGATTATTTGTTTGTTAGTTCCCTTAATCGCTAAAGAAAATCATTGATCAGGTTTTTGCTTATTAATAATATTTATGTCTAATATATATATATCTCCATATTTAACATATATGGTGAGAAATCCACGTCTTTGAATAGAGACATCTCTTAGCGATAAAAGGGTGTATCGCTAGTTTCTCATGTAATCGATAGTTATATCATTCAATTAATTAGTGATACGTGTTTAAGTGTAAGTCACTTGTGAACAGCATGTATGATATAATATGAAATAGCATTTGATTGATTAGGCTTAGTAACCTTTACATGCAAGTTATGCCTCTCCGGTAAATACATCAAGTGAAACGTATTCATATACGACGTATTATTTCTCCTCCCATCCCCATCACTTGTCCTGAGGGTCACGGTGGCTTTGACGAAGATATCTAATGGATGCTTACTTCCCTTATGCTAACGAGGTTCCTACTACAGTTGGTGTGATCACTGGCTTGAAAAGAAATGCTAATTAATTTAGTAGCCTTTATTTTGTTGTCATAGTAATTCACTTAAGAATATTGGTGGTATATATCTGTGATAATATTTAAATTGAGGTTTGATATTTATTTTGTTTGTATTTCAATCGGTAACAATATTGGGACATGACAATGTAGTTGCTCTGGATTTCTCTGAATTGTGGTTTCAGGACTTGCGGTTCTGAGAGTAAGCTGATATGATCATGTTCAAGTTAAATTTGTTATCCAGAGAGATCGGATCAAGTTAAGGTTGCATGTGCTTGATCGTTCAATGTGTTTTACATGGGTGTTGGTTGACCTTGTGTTAAGCACTAATTACGAAGTTCATGAAGCATGGCGAAGCGTGTTGGGACTTATTTAGGTCCTCATTAAGTATGTGTTTGGGTCGCCCTCATTCTAATTCCAACGTAGAATGCTTTGGCACCGACCTAATTTGCATGGCTGACTTTGGATGAGTTTCAAAGTTGAAGATGGTATAAATATGAGTTAAAATGTTGGTGAAAGATAAATGCAAGCAAGATATATGCGAGATAGATATATGCTTTGGCGACGACCTAATTTGCATGGCCGACTTTGGATGAGTTTCAAAGTTGAAGATGGTATAAATATGAGTTAAAATGTTGGTGAAAGATAAATGCAAGCGAGATATATGCGAGATAGATGTGAAAAAGTGTGTGTGATTCGAGTCTGAGCAGATCAATGCGAATTTCCTATTAGGGTTCCGAAGGCAGTGAGCTGAAGGCATCTGACATCTTTTGTGTGTGTCTGCAAGTGTGTGAGCGAATTGTGGTGGAAATCTCCATCGAGATTGTTTTCTCTCTGTAACATATCTCTTCTATCTTCTTTCTAATTTTGTGGCAGTGAACCCCCCAGGTGATTTACTTTTATTGGCTAGTGAGTGCTATTCTGGACAGTAAGTCTTGTTTTGGTAGTGAGCCTTTCTGGCAATGAGCCTCTAATTCTCACCATGGTTTTTCCCTCATTAGGTTTTCCACGTAAATCTGGTGTCATTGTGTGTATGATTTTACTTCTTTCAGTTTTTGCTTTTACACTTAATGTTTAATCATATTAGCAGAGTAAAGGATTTGTGAATGATAATTGGTCTAACCTTTGGTGGAAGTTTTAAAGGTTAAAATTGCTACAACTGATTCACCCCCCAACTCAGCTGTCTTGTTCAACAAAAGCATGTTGAAAATAAAGAGCCAATGTTGTACAGTTTTGTAGATTTAGATTGGGCAAGTGATGGTAGTGCTAGGAAGAACACTTCAAGGTTTTCTTTTTGTTTGGGGTCAAGTATGGTACCCCTCATTCAGCAGAAAACAGGCAGTAGTCGCATTAATTTCAGCTGACGTAAAATACATAGAAACTTCTACTAGTTGGGCTATTATTTGGCTTCACAAGTTGATTGTGGAGCTTATTGATTAAATTTTGATGACAATCAAAGTTGCATTAAGCTGTCTAAAAATTCAATGTTTCAACAATTGCTCCAAGCACATTGATATTTTTTATCATTTTTTTAGAGACAAAGTTCAGAGAGTTGTCATTCTTCAATATGTTCCTTCAGATGAACAGGTTGCAGGAAGCTTGAAATACTGAGAGCAAAGTTGGGGTTGCTAGAAAACACCTTCCTCGTGAAGAGGGAGTGTGTTAATTTTTGTCATTCAAATGGTGTACCTACATTGTAGATGAAAACTTATTTTTAGGTGCTGCTAGATGAAAAAAGTTGGTTGCATGTTTTAGAGTTTTTGTCAGTAAATAAACCTTATCATTAGCAGAGTTCTAGGTGGTAGCATTCATGCCTTCCATTAGCAAATTTTGGGCACTATTTGTGATGTCCCCTTCCTAGTCAGCGTAGCTAGATTTGAGGTTAGCCTATCATTCTGATCCTCGTAGGCTGACAGTTGTGTGTAGAGGATCATTTGAGGCAGTTACCCGGTGTTCAGGAGCATCATTCTTTCAATTGTTTCAGGTTGGGCCTTCGCAGAATCTTTCAGAGAGGTTTTTCAGATACTTACTATTTTTAGTAAGTCAGGCAGGCGGAAGCTACTATTTTGGGCAGGGCACCTGGTTCAGCTGATTAGCTCAGAGTCGACCCAGTTCATCAGTTGTTGGTCAGATGGAAAAATAACGGAGCATTTAATGATTATTAAATAATTGATATTTTGACTTTATATTATAAAGTCACTTTATTAATATATTTAAATATTAATGATAATGGCGTATTATAAAGTATTTTTAATACTTTATAATAAAGTGGAATATTTAACATAATGAATAATTATTTATTCATTAATGATGGGCGCTAATTATTTAATATTTTTCCTAAGTCCATAAAAGGCGAATTTAATCATCGATTATTAAAGAGGCTTCAATGAATTCAAAGGGGTTATATATGATAATCGCTGTGACAACCTAACTCATGTTTATGATTATTCAATTTATCTTTTCTCTTCGAGTATTTGGAGTTTACAACCTAGGGTTTCAGCAGGACATTGGATTTTTGGAGAATGCTCTCTTCAAGATCCTGCTACCGAGAGACTCAGAAAATGCTCAGCTGAAGATTATCTATTTGGTGACTTCCATACGTGAGGTTGCAGTTGAGCTTACTGGATCGATTCAAGAAGGATTTGCAGAGATTATTCATCAGTTGATTGGGGCGACCTAACAGAGATCATTTCACAGAGATCTGGCACTTCATTTATTGAGGCCGTACCATATTTAATGCTGCTGCTGGGCCGTACTTTTCTATACCAGCAGGGCCGTACTTTTCTTCACAGGAGAATACGCCTTCAGTTCTCAGCTTCTGTTGATTGGATCTTGTGCGCCTAAGTATTTTGGAGATTTGGCGTGGGTTCTGGAGTCTGGAGATTGCCTCTTTATCTTGGGCCATACAATATCATCTATCTTCTGGTGGCTGCAAGTAATCAGGTTCTCTTGAATAAAAAGTTGTTTTTTCCTTATATGTTCGATTTTATCTATTGTATGAGTTCAGAGGATCAATAAAAAATGTGCGCCTTCATCTGAATAATGTTATTGAAGCGTTGTTATTTATTTATAATTTTTATTGCATTTATTTCTCAAAATCGCAATTTATCATTTATTGCAAAAACCTATCAAAAGCACCAAAAAAACACAAAACGAACAAAAATTCAGTATTTGCAGTCAAGGGTTTGGGTTGAGAGACACCTGGTCTCTTACACTATTTTTGTTTTTCTTTAGATGCTTTTATTTAGGGAGCAGGCTTTAAATAAGGTTGTTTTATTTTACATGGCTACAATAACTAAAATAAGTTGTTTTTGTTTTATTTTATTCTGGGCAGCTAGTATTATTTTAGGACAGTTTTTTATTGTGATTAAAAAATTTTAAAAATAAGCTACCTTTTGTGAGCGCCTAGTTAATAGATTATTTATTAACCTTTGGCATCTCTAGTTTGTACACTCTAATTCTCAGAAGAAAAAAAAAAGTACAGAATTGCAAACTTATTTTGATTTCAATTTAGTGTTTTAGTTTTTCATACTATCAGTTTTTGGTGTGTGCAAGCTAAGGCACTCCAGTTGTGGGTTTGATTAAAGGCCAAGATAGTTGAAGCTTGTTCAAACCCTAGGGTACAGAATCTACATATCATGTGTTGAATTTTAACAATTATCATGTCTGATGGATGGACTGATAGACAAAATAGGCCACTAGATTTCTAGCTTCTTCTTCCAATGGTGGGGAAGATTCGAAATACAGATTATTTGTGGAATTTTAGAAAAAAAATTGGCAGAAGTGAGGGTGGAAAATCTAGTGCAAGTAGTCATCATTAATGCAGAATCACATGCTGAAGGTGTTAGTGTTTAGATCAGAAATGCAATAAGCAGAAAACTCAAAACATAAGACAATGAACACAAGATACCCTGAGAAAACCCTCCTACTCGAGGGAGCAAAACCTAGCAAGAAATGATCTCTCTTATATATATATCAGATAAAAGTGCAGAATTTTGCATACAAAGTCTGGCCTTACAAAAGGCTGAATCTCATACAATAAATAGTAGCACCTCTCCTTGATGCAAAGACACAAATGAATATATTTCTTCTTGAATTCTGATCTGCTGCTAAGAGATGGTAATCTGCTGCTGAAGGGTGAACTTCTGCTCCGTAGAAATGTGAATTGAAAAGAGAGTGAATTGATGACCAAATGAATGATCTTCACCTTGTATATATACAAATTGGGGCGACCTCTTCTCTAGGTTGGCCTCTAGAGAAAATAGAAAAATATAAAATATAATTTGTGACACAAGGCCAACCTGCCTTGGAGATTATCTTAAATTTTACTTAGAAGAAAATATCTAACTAATCTACAAACACTAACACTCCCTCTTAGCAAGGGAGGTATTTTCCAGATATCCTCGTCATGGAGTCTCTCAACATGACGCCCACAATGGCTACACCCATTTGTGGAAAGTAGTTCATCACGGAGTCTCTCAACGTGATGTCATCATGGAGTCTCTCAACATGACGTCCACCATGGCTACTCGTGTGTGGAAAGAAATACATGTACAAGTGTCCATCACGGAGTCTCTCAACGTGGTCAACATGGAGTCTCTTAACATGACGTCCACCATGGCTACTCCCATGTGTGGAAAGAAAAACAAGTACAAGGGTCCATCACAGAGTCTCTCAACGTGATGTCATCATGGAGTCTCTCAACATGACGTCTCATCTCAGTCTTAGAGATGAACAAGGGCTCGCACCTCATATTTCTCCGTCTCATAGAAATATACACTACAAGGGCTTTCACCTCATATTTCTCTATCTCAAAGAAATATACACTACAAGGGCTTTCACCTCATATTTCTCTGTCTCAGAGAAATATACACTACAACAAATCTTCATGATGATGTGACTCCCTCTGAAGCTCCAAGTACTTGCATCAACTTCCTGACCTCCTTGTCCAAGGTTGCCTCTGTTGGTTTGTCAAACTCCCTTTGAATGTTATTTCCTCCTCTTCGAAGAAACTGATCGCAATCTGTATAGGTTCTTCCTCTTCAAGAGATGTTTCCAGTGAAGTTATGTGCCACCAACTCAGTCCCATGGTTGCAAGTTGTGTCTCTATTGATATCATGTTAGTTCATTTCTTCAGCCTGTGTGACTTCCTCATAGGATGCCTCAAGCTCTTCCTCCCTTGAATTCCTTATGCAGTCTCTCATCATCCTTTTGCTCCTCGATCCGTCTTGGAAGCATTTTAGAGAGATTACTAATGGTTCATAGAATCAAACTACCCCAAAGAGAAATATCCAAACCAATGCTAGAAGCATACATGATTCACTATTCCCAATGTTAGTGCATGAATTATTATTAATTACATAAAATTTATTCAAGGTACAAGCATAAAATACTTCTCTCTTTATTGTTGGTACACCATTGAGCTAGACCTGTAGTTGTGTCTCATCTTCGCCTCCTTCACTTAATGTTGCCATCAATTTACCCTCATCCTGATTTCATATCAATTGATAATGAAGACTCAACCCCAAGATTTTATTCAATCTCCAGAATGTCCACTGAGCTCCAGTAACTTGCATAACATCTTGATAACTGCCCAGCATTAAGAATTCTTTCTTTCACATTTACGGGTTCAATAAAATTGCTTAATAACCACAGTAATTAGAGAACAACAAATCTTGATTCGCTAAACACCAACAAATTAAATGCTTCCAACAATAACCCGGCAGGTTGATATCGATTCCTTGATCCTTCACTACAATATCAGTCACACCCTATGTTGAATAATTTTGTCCAAATAAGCTGCTACAGGTGAAAGCAAATTCCACGTCCTAGTTATTGTAACTTCAGTCTCTTCTTTCACGTTTCAGTCCAGAACTCGCCAAGCAGACTCAAATCTTATGGCAGGAAGCTCAAATGTCATTGACACTCTTGAATACAGACTGAAACCGCAGTACCAATCGTGCGCAAGTGAAAATATGGGCTAAATGAAGAATCACGTCCTCCTTGACTCCATAATCATAGCACCAAACAGCATTCACATTAATGTCTCACATCAGACACATATATATCTTTGTCTGCAAACGCCTTAGCATTCATGAACTCAGCCTGAGAATAATATTCACATAGGTCGCACTCCTTGAAGCATATGCCTAAATAATGAATGCCACGCAGCCTCAACTCTCAATCGCACAAAAATGTGAAATTTCATATTAGACTCCCTATGACATACCCAACATTGAAAAACTTCACTTAAAAATCACTTCTCCCATATGACTCTATACACAACTCATTTCAAAAAATCCCAACATTACTCAGAAAAAATAAATGCTCTCAAGGTCACTGACTCTACTAACACAAATCTGATCAGGTCTTGTATCAAACCTGCTCTAATATCATGTTAGTGTTTAGATCATAAATGCAATAAGCAGAAAACTCAACACATAAGACAATGAACATAAGATACCCTAGGAAAACCCTCCTACTCGAGGGAGAAAAACCCAGCAAGAAATGATCTCTCTTATATATATATCAGATAAAAGTGCAGAATTTTGCATACAAAGTTTGGCCTTACACAAGGCTGAATCTCATACAATAAATAGTAGCACCTCTCCTTGATGCAAAGACACAAATGAATATATTTCTGCTTGAATTCTGATCTATTGCTAAGAGATGGTAATCTACTGCTGAAGGGCAAACTTCTGCTCTATAGAAATGTGAATTGAAGAGAGAGTGAATTGATGATCAAATGAATGATCTTCACCTTGTATATATACAAATTGGGGCAACCTCTTCTCTAGGTCAGCCTCTAGAGAAAATAGAAAAATATTAAATATAATTTGTGACACAAGGCCGACCTGCCTTGGAGATTAATTATCTTAATTTTTATTTAGGAGAAAATATCTCCCTAAGCTACAAACACTAACAGAAGGCACACTATTAGTGGATAGACACCACCAACTTTTGGAACTATGTGTTCAATGCAAGCATTGATCTAATCCATGATGTCATGTCCCCAAAATTACAACACTAAGATATAAGGCATCAAGAAGCAAGTAAATAAATAAAATATATATTAAAAATATTAGCCATTTAATATTATTATAATTATAATTATCATAAGATAATATTATGATTATAATTATCTAATATAACATTATAAATATTAAAATATAAATACTAATAATTTAAATATTATTATGATCATGATCATTATAATATATAAACATAAACACATTATATTTTAATATAATATTTAATAAAGTTAAAGGCAACGATTATGTTAGAGAGCAACAATTATAATTTGCAGCGATGAATATTGAAGAAGCAGCGATAGAGTTTTAAGGCAATAAACTAATCATAACTGCCCAAGTTGACAATGTGTGATGTATGCTTAAATAAGACAATGAATATAAATAATCAAGCAGCAAACTAATAAGTAAGCAAGCGGGCTATATTAATAATGTGCAGCGAGTTGATTAAGGGCAGAGAAGGGGCAGGTCCCTTGACAAATAAATGGGATGAATAGTTGTGTCCCTTGCCCATAGTGGGACATAAGACAAGACAAATTCATCGATAAGGAGGGCAGAAGAGATGTTGAACACAAAATCACTTATAAAAGATATTCTCTAAGAATCAGATCACAAAGGATATATCGTGGCTGGAAAAAGAAGAAGGCTTTCTGCAGACCGATCAGTAATCAGGGATATAATATACAGATTTAAAGGATAAAATATACAGTTCTAGAAGGAATATCATAGGACGAATACATCTACATTTAGGATAAGGATATATAACAGAAATTCTGAAGGAGGATAGCAGCAAAAATATATCTATGGGATATCCAAGAGCAGATGTAAAGAGAAATAAACAACACGGATTCAAAGAACATTAAAATGAAGAACTAACAAGTCCGGAAACAAGGGATATATGAAGGCAATAGCAAATCAACCATAAAGGGAGTAAGACCAATACAATTACATACAAATGTATATAAGTACAGATTAGAATATAATTCATATAAGATGATTCTTGGAAGATTGAAACCAATTAGGAATGATTATATATATATATATAAGATGATTATTGGAAGATTGAAACCAATTAGGAATGATTATATATATGTATATATATACATGTTATATACGATTATGCAATAATGATGCTCGCAGCAATTATTGAACCTTATAAGTAATTATGATGCTTTAATACAATTATGGATAATAGTTTCTTATTTGTTTGATCTACACTAACGATATCCTCTGAGTGTAAGAATAGATCATCGATTAAGGAGAAGAAACATACAGACCAGGAGACAAAAGATAATCTATCCTGTTCATCACCACCGATTACTATTATCAGATATATCCTATATTCAAGTGTATTTACTGCAATTCGTTGCCTTCATATATACGCATGCTGCCTATATGATAATAAGAACATTTAACAAATAATTTTGTGTATATGATATGCTTGACTGTTTGAAAACCCGCTTGGGGGAAGGGGCCTGGGGAGAGCAGTGTGTGCCTAGAGATTCCACTTACAGTCCGCCCAATCCTAAGAAAAGGATGGGCCATGGAGGGGTGGAAGTGCCGAGACCGCTTGGGAGCTCTACCCATTCCCATAAGTGGGCAAAGTGTTTTCCGAGGTTGTGACATGGTTGGGGAAAGCAAGAACAAATCGCCAACAAGGAAAGTTGTGGTATACAACCTCTTAGGCTTGGCATATGGCTTCAGGCGAACCCACCATGTTACTCCTCCTAGTTCACAATAGGCTGCATTATTGATAGTCTATAAATGTGTTGCCATGGATTAATGCTAACAAACGTATATATGCATGTTTGGGAATGTTGTTCATAGATTGAATGCAAGTTTGCAAATTCCGGATTATATCAAGGAGCGATTCATTTGATAAGGTGAAAACCCTAACCCTAGTTTGTGGAGATTGTGACCCATAGGCAAATTCTAGGGCAAATTGGGACAGGGAACATTACACTTGTAGGCACTGGCAAACAAGATTGGGCTAAGCCAATTATGGAAGATGGATGAAATATTTGGAAATGCATTTATAACCATATTTGGGAACTCTCTTTAATGAGAGAATACACATACAACTGGGAGGTCGTCCAACCTGGTGTCACTCAATTTGCAACAACCTTCATCACATGGCAGTATTTATTACAAGCAAAAGCTTCTTTGAAATTAAAGTTTGTTACTGAGAAGCTATGTTACCTGTTTGTCCCTGTTGCCTACTGGATTAGACACAATCTGCTCTAGAGTCGGATCTTAGTTTGATCTGCGCAGGGGTGCATCTAGGAGACACCATTTACCCTGTGAGTTCATCCCAAACAAACCTAGGAGAACCCAAACCAATTTTACCAAATTTTGGCAAAAAGTTGATGCCTTTTTTACATTTTTTTAACTTCTTTTCATTTTTCCCTGCACAAACTCTAGCAATTATAAAAAAAAAAGGACTTTTCCTTGTTTGCTGGCAATAATGTTCCTGGGTTTTCTCCTTGTTTGCTAATGATTGTTGTAATCAAAGCTACACGATGAAATGGATTGATTGTTGGCAATAAGGATTTTTTTAAGTGATATCACCACAATTTCCTATCAGAAATATCTTACTAGACAATGCACATGCACTTCAGCTCTATGGAATGCACTCCAAGCTCTATACATTGAACCTGCAACGTTCACATTTGGAAATTTGAACGATTTAAGTGAGCAGCAATTCTATTACTTTCCTGGCAATAAGGATAATAGATGCAAAATAAACTATTTATCTATTTTAAAATATTCTTGTTTACTAGTGTCTTAATATTGTGAAGGTTAGGACTATATTATTAAATTCAAAGGGTTTATTTTCTATCTATTATTAAATCGATGATAAGGATTTATTTATTTATTTATTTATTAGGAAAAAGTCTTTTAAGTTTTATGGTTTACCATTTAAATATAGACACTTTGAGGATATATAGACACCTTTGCTGCCTATGGGAGAGCGAGAATAACAGTGAATCATCTTCAAAACTATTGAACAAGCTGTCATCTGTTACGGTTGTCCTGTTTCAGGTCCAGACCTCTCAAAATAATTTTAGAAGAGTAGAAACACCTTACTCTATGGTCTTAGCAGAAAGAGGAAGTGTCAGAACAGCAGTGAGTCATCTTCAAAAAAATTATACAAACAGTAGTTCAGTATGTGTGTCCTGTTTGGGATCCAAGCCTCTCAAAATAATCTTGGAAGAAAGTAGAAACATCTTTGCTGCCTGTGGGAGAGTGAGAATAGCAGTCATTCATCTTCAAAATAATTGGACAAACAGTATAGATTGGCACAGTTGTCCTGTTTTCTGAAAAGAATCTTGGCACCTTACCATATGATGTTAGCAGAAACAGGTCTATTACCATAATCAGAAACAGGTCTGTTACCATAAGAAGAAACACACCATCAAATTTTGGCATGTTTAATAAATATAAGCCATATGGATGCAAATAGATTACCAAATAAAGCAATTCTTGCAACTCAAGAAAATAGTTTGTTCTTTGACAGGATGAAATGGATTAGAAAATGGGGAATTGAAGAGGTATATTTTTCTGCAGAAGCATCATCCATTTGGGACTTGGTACAATAGCAGGTACTAGATAAGTTATGGTGAGATCCTGGTTTGAAAATGAGATTCTATTCATGTGAGAACTCAATGATCACTGACACAAAAGAAAATTACCTAGATGAGCAAAAGATTCATACATAAAAGACATAATTACTAATTAGTCATCTCGTGATAAAGTCTCATCTCATCCTCTAGAGGTTGAAATTGGGAGCTGTAAACAATATAGACCGAGAAGAACATCATGCTTTCCTTGCAAGCAAGTAGAAATTGAGGATTAGAGAATGTGATCTCACACTGTCCCATGCATGGGAAAATAAAGCAGTACATCACAGGGCATGAAGATTTGAATAGTTTGTAGAGAATGTTTAGTACATTGACTAAAGAAGTGGCCAGCAATATTATTAATGTTTTAAACCATCAAAAAATGCAAGCCGCCAGACATGAAGAAAATGGCAGCTAAGCTGCAAGAAAAAATTGTGTGATTTAGGTGTTCATCCCATAGGTCCTGCAGCAGATGTAAATAATAAATTCAGTCATATAAATATAACATATAAAGGTAAAGTCTTTTTTTAATGTCAGCAAACTGAGACATCATTTGTCATATGAGAACCTCCCCAATGGAATCCCACTAGGAGATTTCTTTCTGTTGTATTATGTATTGTTGAATTTCGTACCCCTCGGTTTCAACCTCATGACTCAGCTCAGGAGTACTTCGAACCTTGCCAATCCAATGACAAAGAATATATATAATGGAAACAAGCATTCAATAAAGAGACAGCAACAGATTCCAATGGAATGTCAACACCAAGCGGTAATAAAAAAGAAACCAACAGATGCAGGAGAAGGCTGTATTTCATTTTGTTGCATTATATATTGTTCAATTTCGTGCCCCTGGGTTTTGAACTTGTGACTCAGCTCAGGAGTAATTTGAACCTTGCCAATCCAACGACACAGAATATATATAATGGAAACAAGCATTCAATAGGAGGCAGCAGCAGATTCCAATGGAATGTTGAGACCAAGTGGCAATGAAAAAGAAAGCAACAGATGCAAGAGAGAGCTGTAGCAGGAAAAAACGAAGATAAAAAAAATATGGAATTTTAGTAGAAAGAGACCAAAGGTATGTATGGAGAGATCAAAGGGATCCTACTTGAGATAGAAAAAACAACAATGCTGACGACCATATAAATCGAGCTTTGGGGAAAGAACAAGAGAGATTATAAAGAATGGAAACACTGAGATTGGCAAGAAGGAATGGTGGAAAAGCTGCATGTAAGGCAAGAATAGAAGACAAATATGTGATATGAAAAAGAAAAGAAAAAAGAACAAGAGTAATGGAGAATAATGATAAAGAAAAAGAAGTCGAGGGAGTTGAGCTCAATTGGTTAAAACATTGGGTTCTCCTTGTGGATACCCAAGTTCAAATAGCTAAAGTGAAAACTGAAATCTAATGTGGACATCCAAGTGGTAACTCTTGGACTTCCATAGTTGAAAAATACAGTTGATATCTAAGTTGTAATCTAATGTTAATATCTAGATGACTCTTGGACTTCTCATGTTGATATCTAAGTTGTAAATTTAAGGTGTTGTTATATCAATGTGTCTATTTGACTTCCCATGTGGATATCTAAAGTTGAAAGTTAAATGTTGATATCTTAGTCGAGTTAGTTATTGGTGTTAATGCTGGAGGAGAGGAGGCACCCCCTTGTGGCCTTCACTAGTATGGGCCAGGCTAAAAATCCCATCTCAACAATCAAAAAAAATGATAATGAAAAAGAAAAGCAGAGATGGTCATTTGAGAATCATACCAGCTGTGGCATCTAGAAGAGAAATAGAGGAATAGTAACAATATTTATCAGTTCATGCTGATAAATAGACAGTCATATAGTTGTTTAAATGTATATTGCATGGTGCTAAATAAATTAAGAGTTATAACTTATCTTACTAAAATTTAGAAATAGGTTATCAGAAATATTGGAAATGCAAGTTTCAGATACTGGGATGACTACATTAGGAAATGATGAAAACTTTGTGGTAGAATGCTTAAGGAATTAGTACTGTAAACTTCCAAACTCTCCTATTGAAAGAAACTAAATGGTTATAGTATATGAGTATAAAGGCATAGTTGGCTAAGAATGTGAACTCCCATGATAAAAAGTAGAGGAAATGCTTCCTAGCGGATTTGCCTAACTTGAATGGAATCCTTTGTATCTCTTTGTGCATTGAACTCTAGGACCGAGCACAAGTATATAAACAAATACAAGAGAGAGACAATTACAATTAGAAGTAGTCACAAGGTAGTTCAAGTTCTATAGCAATCAAATGATTACTTTCTTGTTGTGGTGTTGATTTGTATTCTATTTGCACATTGTGTGGGATGGTCCACTGGCATGGCACAAAGTCAAACCATGGCATTGTGACTCCTTGTCCCAACATACCAAATTAGCAAAGCTTATTTGGGGCCTCTTGTCTTGTTCCTTTTAACATCATGACCTGGTCTTATCTTTTTTTCCTTTAGATCCTAGCTGGTTTTCCTTGGTTCATTGACCTTGTTCTAGTATCCTTGTGTATTTTCACTTGGTTGGACCTTACCAAAGTTCTAAGATTCCTTTAATCTTTTTGGGAGGTTCTTTTGTCTTTGCTCTTAACATTTTTGTCCCTAGTTCTCTCAAACTCTAGATGCTCCATTCGATCTTTTAATGAATTTTTTTAGGTCCGTGCTTTCAAAAGTTCTATTGACCCTTTTGTTTTCATTCTCCTTCTAAAACCACCCTAGACCCAAAGTGGTTTTAAACCTAACATGTTTCTCCCACTAGCCTTAATCTTTTGAAAAACATTTCTTAAACCAAGCAATTAAACAACTCTTGAGAAACACAAACTTCAATGGAAACGCATAAAGATCACCATGACACAAGATTTATAAGTGGAAAACCCTAGAAAGGGAAAAACCACTGTGTGAGTTGGTTGGGTTTGAAGAACCAATCCAATCCTCACAATTTGTTCACCATTAGGTCTCACTGACCAAATTCTCACTAAATACAATATGTCTAGGAGCACCAACTCCTTATGAAAACAGGAGCACCAACTCCAATAAGGAATGAAAGACAAATGTACAGAGTACTACTCTGTTTACAATATGCTTCAGAACAATAAACATTCAACCCTTATCTCTCCTTGCATATATGTGTCATAATTTCTTTACAAGAACCTTCTTCTCTCAACAAACACAAACAAGACTCTCACTGATGTATGGATGAATAAAGGACTTTCA
>VDFB02370291.1:129172-150075 GCA_007258455.2 Sequoia sempervirens | reverse complement strand
CAATCATTCAAAGTTTTAATGGTCGTTAGAAAACACTAGGTTTTTATAAGACGATGTCTTTCATTACATTCCTACTGGCTAATTAACAAAATATTTTCAAGACATTCCTCCCCGTTCTCTCCACCACGTAACTTTGAATGTACATAATGAAATAAATGGAAAACCACATTGTGTTTTTGAACCTGCAATTTATATTCTACATTTATTTTTAAATCATATGAGGAAATTGAATTGCAATTTTTTTGTGTGTAAGAGTTGCTATAAATTGTGAAGGTGAATGAACTTGAGTACATTCTTACTGTATACAAACTTTAAGGTTTTCATTACAAGCATTGATGTCTATATATAATTGCATGTTGGAAAACAGTATGTGTTATGAAACCTGCAACCCAAATACTATTTTCATCTTTGAGAGTGTCTTTCTGATTAGAGAATGCAAACGTTTTATTTTTAATAAGTTGTTTACAAAAAATTTCTACCTTTTCACATTGGACTCTCATGTCTCCATCCAACTGATTCTCTTTTCTGCACTGACATCTCATTTTTCCTTCTTTTCATGTTATGTATGTTTCTATATATGTTTTTCTGTATCTTTTTATGCATTTTTGTATGTACATAGGTGTGTTTTATCACCAAATTAGCTACTATTTTTTGGTCAATCAAGGTGATCACCAAGGTTTTTGTTGACTTGTGAACCTTTATTCTTGCAATAGGTCATTTGTACAAGTAATGGCTCACTTTACAATATCATTGAACAATGGTATAATATCGATACATCATTTAGGTGTTCATTGAGAGACATGGGATATAAACAGAACCCTGATAGTGGTACATGGTATTCTACTTGTCTATCTTCTATTCCCTTACTGATTATTGCAAGTTATGGATTCTTTCATATGTTAGGAGAGATGGGTTTTTTATATATCTGAATGAACATTCAATGCTTTGTAGTTCCTACATAATGGAAAAATGATAGATGTAATTGTTGATATATATTACTAGTGCTAGCGATGGGTTAAATTGGAAATTAAATTCCCATTGTACAATTTAATATCTTTGTTAATTGTCTGTACAAGCTAGCATTTTGTAGTCACCATGTAATGCCCCTCCACGGTGTGTATCGTTGTTGATGATACCTAAGTGTGTGCCTTATTTAATTACCTTGTTTAGATAGAAAACATCAAATCAAAGTCATGAAGATAATTTAATAGAAGTCTTTTCTGATGGATGAATAAATTAAATAAATAATGTTAAAGTGATTGTTTGATCTTAATAAATTAAACTTTATGATAAATTCTTTTATAATTAATGTTATAATAAAATGAAATTTTGAAGTAAGAAAATAGAATATTAAGGTGATTTTTAAATAAAAAAGTATTTGGAAATTAAACATTAAATAAAGATTTATTAACAAATTATAGTTGAAATAAATTAAAATGGTAAAATATGAAATAAAATATTGAATTGGAAAGCTGCAATTATTAAACCGCTACAAATAGAAAGAAATTGAAGTGGCAACAATTAAGTCAGTTTTATTCTAAATTGTGGCATGGCGTCACCCAATGCATGTAGTTGCAAAATTTCATTAATTGGCTAAAAATAAAAGAGAATAAAGTGGAGAATCTTCTTGAGTGGCAGTTTTTTTTAAGTAATTGCCTTTTTAATGGGGGTACGGAGTTTTCTAAGGGGAGAATTGGGGGAATCTCAGGCTCATAAAATTTTGGGGGTTTCTGTTTTTTTTTTTAAAGCTTGATTTTTCATTTTGGGAGATTTTTGGCATTGGAGTTGCAGAAAATTGTTGGGGGGATTTTGGGATCAGATGGAAAATTGCGGGCTTGGCAGTGGGTGGAAATTTTGAAAATTATTTGAAGTTGCGAAGTGAAGAATCGAACTCTACACCTAATTTCAGCCTAGCTAATCGTCTTATCAGGTGCCTCTGTTTTCTAACTCGGTTTATGCTTGCATGGATTATGTTATTAGGTAGAATCTTGAATGAATACCCTTGAATCATTTCTGCAAAACATCGTGACTGTTCTGTAAATTTTTCTATTAGATATGTTTCAGAATTTTGAATTGTGTTGTGTGAAAAGAATTATGTGGTGCCACTCCTGTTTTGTATTCAGCATTAGAATCTGTTTATTTTTTTTAAGTCGTAACTTTGTCTGGAAGGAGCCATACTCTTCTATAGTTTGGTGTCTTGATTGATTTTGTGTACCACTTTAGTTTCCCAGCGTCCCTCAGCAATGTGCCTCCAATTGTTTTTAAAACTATTCCCAAGTCATTCCTCTCAGCCGCGGGTACTATGAGGATTGCATGCACCAGTACATTCCTCTTAATTGTTATCTTGGGCTTCAAATTTCATCAGTAATCTTTTGTCCTAAATTGGTGCCACCTGAGAATTATCTTATCATCGAATGTGTTAAGAGACACGTTTGTTTTATTTTTCTTGCATTGCTGGCTCTTTAGTTTATACCACCGTTGTGATGGTCCTTCCCAGATAGGTCGATTTAAGATAGCATTCCTCCTGACTATTCATGAGCTCAGTACTTGAAGGAATATCTCTTCAGAACAGTGGAATAGAACTCTTATATCATTCAGCCTGTGCGATTAACTTTTGAATGTGGGTCTTCCTGTAGAAGGCGTTGGCTCAGCTGGGCCCTGTGCTAAGTCTAGTTTTGAGAAATTTATACTCCAGATTGTAAATCCCTTATCTTATAGCCAAACTCGCATGTGAAGGCCACCCAATATATTATCGAATTTAATCCTTATCATTGATTTCTCCTTTTTCTGTCGCCCTTCTATCTGTGTTTTTCGTTTAATATAACCTTTTATGCAACTTGCAACCAAAGGCATTTGATGCCTTAAGATTGGATGAGGAAGTTCGATGCCATCAGAAAAAAAGAAAAGAAAAAAGAAAAGAAAAAATAAAGAAGAATTCACTGTTAAATCTATGGCAATCGTTGCCTTTAATCTGAGTCAACCCTCTACCCTGTCATCAAATAAATTATGCCTCTTAAAATCTGCCGCCTCTCTGTAACTTGAGTAAAACTAAGATCGTATCCATTTGAAATTTGGGACTCTTCTAAAAAGGTGAGCTTGCTGGACTGCGTCTCCAAATATAATAAAAGCAAGAAGAGTTTATACATTGTCTTGAAACACTTCACTTTATAATGCAATCCTTAAAATAAAGTAAAATATAAGTTAAGCTCTTAAAGCCTAGGAAAGAAAGGAAGGTCTGCGTGGAAGTCTTTAAGTTATCCCTTAAATAAAGTAAAGGGAATTTATTCTCATCTTTATTTAGAATATTTTGAACTAAATTAAGTTATAATAAATAGGTTTCCCTTAGGTTATCTCGTTTCTAGGGAAAAGTAAATAATATCCTATGTAAGTAGGAATAGTATAATTAAATGTATATAATTCCTTTCATTCTCTTAAATTACTTTTAGGATAAATTACTTTTATGGTAATTTATATATGAAAATAAGTAAACAATCAAGTAAATCATATATGATTATAAATAAATTGTGATATGTATATATTGATATATGAAAGTTTATGGAAACTACATAGATGTATTGTAATTAATTAGTAAAGGATTTATATTTTTTTTAGTGTTGTATTTAATTGTGTAAATCAAGAAGTATCGTTTCTTAGAAAGATTGATAAAGCGTAAAAGATAAAAGAAGCTAGTGATGAATATAAGATTTACCTTGAATTTGATGATTTATCTTTAATCATAAAATGAATGTCTCATAATTCCACCATGTCTCTAAGCTCTCTTTTGATTTTGAGTGATAGTGGAAACAAGTGAATGGTCATTGTTTGGTATGAATGTGGGTTTTGTTCAGCTATGTAATCCTTATGTAAGTGACGTATAGAAGTCTTCTAGAGACTAGGGGAGATTCTTTTCTTGATGAGAATATGTTAAATCTTGGAGATGATTGCTTTTGCGTTTGCATTGAGCATGTATGTGATGCCTATTAGCCTCGCACAGTATGTTCACCTTGTGATTGGAGTTTGTAACTTGAAAGCGGGAAGGATATGCCTCACGGGGAGTGGCTCTCAGTGGGGGTTCGGCACACAAAGGGGCGCCAGGGTAACTCACTAAGAGTTTAATCAAGTGATAAGCTAATTAATTAATTAGGAGAATTGGGTAGTTAAAACACTAATCAAGATAAGATAATGCCTCGCTCATGGATCAAGTGCTCGTATAGGCTTGAGATGAGTCGAGAAGGCCTGGAATGGCAAGACCAACTGCCTGGTCTGTTTGGAAGGTAAGTTGGTCCTGTATAGTTTGTATGGGGGTCCGGCGGCCGGTAGAGGCAGCCAGGGTAACCCAAGATGGGGGTCCGGTAGCCTAGGAAGGTTACACCAGGGTAACCCATAGCAATTATGCGATGACACTCACTCCTACGACAACTTTGTACTCTCTTGGTTCTTTACATCCCCTTAGTTGATTTTGTGCCTTTGGAAGTGTTTTGTCTGTTATTGTTGTTGTTCCATGATTGTTCAACATTGTCATGTCAACCATCTATTGTCTTGTATCTTTGTCCTTCTGTGATGTAATGTCGTTGATGTTGTTCTACTTGTTCTTGTTTGTCATGTTAGCCTCGTGCATGTTTGTCAGTGATGGTGGGAACCTTTGCTATCTCCTAGCACAGGGGGTGGGCCTTTGGGTTCCACGTGGTTAGGTGGAACGTGTATCGATCTCCATTGGGTTCCCTTCTCCTATGCGTGTCGTGATGACTTCTCTTGATCTATGGACTTCGGCATTGTATCAACCCTCGGGATTTGTTATACTTGCATTTGTATTGTACCACATTGATGTATCATGTTTCATGTTTGATGTTCACACCTCATTGGAAAATGGGGAGACAAGTTTATTTAGAATGTAAATGTATTGATGTATTTGATGAAGAACACTATTATGTATTGGACAAGAGCTAGTTGGCATTGTATTTGTAATTAAATGATTTGAATCAATTTAATTCCATGTAAACATGTTATGGTTGTACTTTATTGGAATATTTTGATGTAATTTTTGTAATGATGTTAGTAGTTGATTATTGTAATGTTTCTTAAAGGTTACAAGTTAATTTTTTTGATGCGTGAAACGTAGTGCTATCGCAGACCCTAGAGGAATTAGACTAGAGAACTTAATATTAATGCTAATTGCATACAAGTGAATGTTGCACCTTTCAAAAAAAAAAAAAATTGTTCAGCCTCAAGTTGTTAGTGTGTGTTCTCTAGGGTACATGGCAGGGCATTACACACCACAACATATAATCCTATATTGGTGAAATTTGGAATAAAAAGAATTCTTTATAGCACTAAATGTCTTTAATTTTCCAATTTAATATATTGCTAACACTTGTCTTCCTTCTAGGTAGTTGATATATTTGAGGAAATAAAACTGAATAAAACAAGGGCAGGTGGATTGAAAAGGATGCTTTAGGAGACATGAAGCTTTTGCACTAAATACAGGTTATTCTAGTTGTCATAGCTTGAATTGCAAGTGTATTGGTCAGTTAAATTTCCAAAATTTATTTTGCATTTAGAAGTTATGATTTATTTATAGATGAGATACTTATTGTGGTGAATGAAAAAAATCTCTAGTTTAATTTTTTTTTTAAAAATTACATCATTTTGTGCCTATTATATCCCAAAATTTTATATGAAGGATGTTTCCTCCTTGAAGTATGATTGTTACATGGGAAATGATCAAAATGGCAATGAATGATGATACTGCATCCTTTTAATTATCCCTTTACAAAAAAAAACATAAACAATTCTGCATTTCAAATGAAAACCCTTTACACAAGGAAAACCCTTTATTTTTTCATCAATGAAAACCCATTTTTGTAATGAATAGCAGTTTAATTCTTCACAGTTCGTAGGAAGAATGAAAAAATGGCAGATATACATACATGCTAGCTAGCTACCCATGCTTGTCGAATGCATTTTGGTAGGGAAAGTCTTCACTCTCATTCAGCCTTCGAACGCCTACAAATCCCTTTCGTGCTTCACAAAAACCTCCAAAATAAAAATGTTGAAAATGGAAATTTTTTGGGCTTTTGGTCCATTATATTTTTCATTTTGAAAATCTTGTTGGTGTTTCCAACCTTTTTCAACGATGGAAGGTAAACGACATGTGCCTAACTATTCGTCAGTGCACTCCGTCAAGTATTTTTGTTGATGCGTTTTTTCCAACATGTGGGATGGGGAATGGGGTGCTATGTTATAATGTTACATGTACATAGGTGTTTTTTGTCCAGAGTTTAGCTTCTCCCCTAACAATGTCATTAGGTCAGTTTTCCTACTGCTTTGAATGACACCAATGTCTTTTTCCTTGCACGAGAAGCTATCCATTCACTACGGGTAGGAAGGGGAGTTGACGTGATTAAGACATGTGTTTTAAACTATAACAAGTATTGTTATTGGAAAACACTATGTGTTGTGTGTTTTCTCATTCTAAAGGTTGAAAGTGAAAGGTTGGAGAGCAGGGAGAGGAGTTACAGGTGGGGGAGATGAAAAACTAATGGAATTGAGGTGAGGGGTTTGTAATCGATTGGGTTGTCACTTCTAAAGGGTTTTAAAACATTTGTGGGTTACAGATTTCAAAAAACTGGTGTTTTGCAACCTGGAATTTTAGACAACAATATGAATGTCTTGAATTTTTTTTGTTATTTAGACCATAGGAATGCAACGAAAGGTGTCATTTTTTAAACACCCAATGTTTTCCAACAACCACTAACACTTTGTATGATTGCAGGTTGGAAAACACAGTGGGATGTGAGTGCATGATTTATGAAACCTTCAATGCACACAATGTTGTAAAAACCTCTGTGGGTGTAGCTATTCTCCCAACAAAATACACCTATGTACATACAAAAATGCATAAAAACATACATAGAAACATACATAACATGATGGGACAGTGTAGCAGTGTGTTTTTTCCAGCGGTGTGTTGTTGACAAGAGAGTAGCTTCTTCCTCATGGGACACAGCTAATCTCTAGAAAAAGCACACCTATGTACATACAAAAATTCATAAAAACATACATAACATTATGGGAAGACATAGTACAGGGCCTACCAAGACAGATGATAAAAGCGATGAAATCGATAGACAAGAGGAAACATCACAGCGAGGGAAGCGAGGAGATAATAGATACAAAAAACAACGACCATTATACTATAAGTTGTTGGTAAAAGCTACTCTTACACACCTAATATCTAAGGATTATTGAAGAAAGGAATGTGTAAAGATTCCTCCAATGGGGTATACACCCTCATCAACATCATATATTTTCAATGCTTCATCCAGCTATGTTGTATTTACCACAAAATTTCACACATACTTCACACAAAGAATGTGGAGCAGAGTTCAGCTTCTGAGCAGGTTCATGGAGTTAGAGAGGAAGCCACATCCTACATCAACCTCAAAATAGGGGAGTGCAGGTTCCATAGGCATCAAAAATCTATTGATCTTATGAATTGCATTCTCCACAATCTCACAATTGAATTTAAAATTACAATGTAGCATGTATGTTATGAACGGGCTACCATTGTTTTCCTGAGAGTCACTAGGAAGCTACCCAATGTGAATCCTTGTGTTTAACATCTTTAGTTGTACTATCAAAAAATGAAAAAAAGTGTCAATAATAAATGGCGTTGTGGGCATGTAGAAATAAACAAAATTTTCTCCAAATACTCCTACATCCACTACTTCAAAAAGTAAATAAATATCCCAGTGTATTTATGAAAAAAAGGGGTCTTAGTTACATTAATACTATTTTCTAAAACTATAGATTGGAAAACATTGCATATTATAAAAATTGCAACCCATTTACTGTTGAAAAACCAAATCTAAGTGCAGAAAAAAAGAATCAATTTGGTGGAGACATGAAAGTCTTATCTGAAACATATGAATTATGTAATCATAAATACACTTGTTGCAAATAACTTGTTAAAATAAATATGAATTATGCAATCATAAATACACTCTCAAAGTTGGGAAAAAAGTGGTTGCAAAGGTACATAAAATTATTCAATAAATTAAAAACTATATCCCTTTGCTTACAACAAATCATAACAGAATCCCAAAAATATTCATTATCAGAATTATATGAGATACTAGTAATAAAAAATGAGAGGGCGTACTAGAAAGTATGTAATGAAAAGGAATTTTCTATAAAAACACTTGGGAAGAAGTAGACCAAAGTGAATGAGATAGATAATGTATTGACTGAAGAGGTTCTTCCTGCTCATGAGAAGTTGAGGAAGGAGCATGTGTAGTATGTGCAAGGGGAAAATGGAAATGAAAAAGTGGATTAACTCGAAAGGTTTTGTATTGCATATGAATTTGTGCAAGCAAAGAAAGAGAGAGATGATGCTATAAGTGGAGTTGAACAAATGAAGCCAAGCATTCTTGAAGTTAGCAATTCCATAGAACAAAAATAATTAGAACCGGATGATAAGGAAAAGGAAAAACTAAATCTAAGTGCAGAAAGAGAGAATCAATTAGATGGAGGCATGAAAGTCTTATCTGAAAAGGAAAACATGTTCAATAACGATCTTTCCAAAAGAAACATCAACATATTCTAATGATAAAGACACTACAAAATCTCACCTAAAAGAAGTTGCAAAGGCACATAAAAGTATTAAAGAAATTCCAAACTCTATCCAAGAAAGGGATGTTGTTGTCCTAAGGGTTGATGAGGGAGTAGCTTATCTAAAGCTTGAAGCAAAAGATGTGAAAGAGAAGATATAAGATCATGAAAAGGAATAGCAAGGGGTGTTAAGAGGTAAGAGCAATGGTGACGAGGAAAAACATGTCGATGATCAAATTGTAGATGGAAAATAAATAGTTGGAAGTGTTGAAAGTGGAGCAAAACAACCGAAGACTAAAATTAACCAATTAGAAAAGGGATTAAAACACAAGAAGAAGTTGTCATGGTCAAAAGAAGAGGATCTTAATGCTATTCAGAGAGAGCTACAACCTAAAAGACGAGAATTTGAGAAAAAAAAGACAACAATGGAAGGTGTTTCCCACAAAGAAGGGCAGATGGAGACATTAGAAAATGAGTTTTTCCAAGAATCTGGCACAATTCCCAAGTTGAAGGATGATATCAAGCTCCTCGAGGCTTGATTAGGAAATGTTCAATTTACCTATAATGGTCCTATAAAGCATTTTGATAGGTCAAAATTCAAAGGTGTTGTTGCACAACTTATTAAAATTAAAGATGCCACAAAAATAGCTACATTAAAGGTTGGTGGAGGAGGGAATTTGTGTAATGTGGTAGTGGATACAAAATAGACAGGAAAGCTCCCACTTCAAGTAGGACATCTACATCGAGGAGTAATGATTATCCCTTTAAACAAAATCCAAGCCCATACCATTTCATCAACAACTCAACAATCAACAACCAAATTGGTGAGCAATGGAAATGCAATGTTGCCACTATCTCTTGTTGCATATGAAGATGAAATTGAAGCAGCTATGCAATTTTTATTTTGTAGTGCATGAGTTTGTAGCAATTCAGAGTTGCAAAGGGAACATAGCCAAGTGGACTTCTTAGTGGTGGAAGTCACAGGTGAGGAGGTCAATTGTTAAGGAACCTTCATGCATTGTGTCAGGAAGAGTCTCAGCGTGTTATTCATCAAAACATGCTACCAAGAATTGAAGCATAAATTGCAACATGGTTGCCATTGGAAAAGAGGCTTTCACATTTGAAATCTCACTTACACCTAAAGTCCTATGATCTTTCTCTTTTTTAAAATAGACATCACAAAAATGAGCACCATACATTGACTAAATTGGTTGCTAGATTGGAAAAAAAGGCTACAAATATGCAAGCTCGAAGCGTTAACAAAAGATGAACATCACAATACATGTGTTCCTTAACTTGCTGCCCATCAAAAGGCAATGCAAGATTACAATTTCATTTTAAATATTAATAAATTTGCAAAATTTTGGAATTAACATATGAAAGGTAATGCTTTACATAAGAATAAGAGAGTGGTAGCAAGGATTTTCTACCATGGCCCTTGTACTAGGAGAAGGGAGAAGTCTGTCAACTTTCATCGTATTGAATAAATGAGGAGATGTTTGGTATCTGTGCAGGTTTCATAAAGGCATCTAATGACATCCCACATTATGTTTTCCAACTTGCAATTATTCAGTGCATTATTTTTACCTTCATATGTTTGCAACTCCACCCTGAACTGTACTCCCTTGAGCATTCAACAAGAATTGAGAATTGAGTCACAACCCACTGTGTTTTCCAACCTGCAACTATTATGTGCAATTTATGTTCCAAACATATGGAGATATTCAAATTGAATGTTTACTCAAACTAAGGGTTATTATAAATATGAAGGTGAACTTCAATACATTGTTTTGTTACATTCTACATAATAGAAAGTGCTCATTGAACAGGAATTGAGAAGTGAGTCACAACCCACTGTGTTTTCCAACCTACAACTATTTTGTGCTTTTTCTCTTCCAAACATATTAAGATATTGAAATGGAATGTGTACTAAAACTAAGGGTTATAAAATATGAAGGTGAACTTCAATGCAATTTTGTTACAGTCTACATAACAAAAAGTGCTCATTGAACAAGAATTGAGAAGCGAGTCACAACCCTCTGTATTTTTCATCCTGCAACTATTTTGTGCATTTTTTGTTCCAAACATATGAAGATATTGAAATGGAATGTTTTTTGAAACTAAGTTTTTTATAAAATATGAAGGTGAACTTCAATACATTGTTTTGTTACACTATGCAAAATAGAAAGTGCTCATTGATCAAGAATTGAGAAGTGAGTCACAACCCACTATGTTTTCCAACATGCAACTATTTTATGCATTTTTTGTTCCAAATATATGAAGATATTGAAATGGAATGTTTTCTCAAACAATCAAATGCAAATCCCAATAAAACATACAAGACATTCAATCTTTTAGAAAAGTAGATAAACATAAAATGAATATAATCTCATTCTTTTTAATCACTTGAATCCAATTGTCTCACTAGTTCATAAGCTTGGCCCCTTCTTAGAATTAGCTTAGGAATAAATCCTCTCAATTCCTCTCACATAAGTTTCCTCACAAATAACTCTTAGTAGAATAAGAATAGCTCAATAAAATTTTAGTAGAATGGAGCAGCGTAATAATGCATAGAACAAGTGTATCCAAATGAGGTAAGGGTGCCTCTATTTATACCCAAAAACTAGCATCTACGGGCTATAAACAAGGCCTATGAAATGACACTTCTCAATGTAACGCCCCGTAGTGCGAACCCCAAAGGACAAATAAATAATAATCATAGCACAATTTTTTTTAAACAAGTAAACATAACATACATGTAATACACATTAAGTCATGACATGAATTTCATTTAAATAGATTCACTAACACATACATCCCTTGGGGTACACGAGGAGTCATTACGCGACTTAGATCCACACAACGACAATAAAGAATAAAACCCAAAGATATAATCCATAACAAAGTAAACATTAACAAAACGTAACACATACATGATAAATCATTGATAAGAACCCATATGTGTACGTAAATACAACATATGCATGATTAATTTAACACATTGAATAACAATGGTCATGACCAATATCCACACAAGATTTAACGTTACATTACAATACAATGGTCAATAGGTACAATGATACAAAAGTGTTTCCAAACATAAATGGAAACCTTACACAAGATAACATGATACAAATAAACAGATGAATACAAAGTATCATAACTGGCTCCAAGACAAATACAACTCTGGAGTCGCTGCAATAGCACCAAACCGCACCTCTCGATCCTCGATTGGGGACCCAATGGGGTGCTTAGCACGTTCCACCTGACCACGTGGATCCGAAGACCCACCCCCCGTGCTAAGGAGCTGACAAGAAAGAGACCTCAACCAAGAACAACCAAACCAGAAACCATGAGACTCAATGTCATACAAAAACTCAAGGATTACAATGACATAATCAACAACACCCAATAGTCAACATAATAACTTAAAGTCATAAATCTCATCACATTAAACAAAACAATAACCCGTAAACAAGTAACCAAAGGAAGATCATGAAACACTTCCAAAACAAACTGAATTAATAAACATAATACAATTCCAAATTGCAATTAAACAATCCAATAACATCATAACACAGTACCATAAGAGTACAAGGTCATAAGTCAAATATCAATGAGATCATACAAGACCACAAAGTACACCAAAGGTATATTAAGGCAATAATCTCAAATCAATATAAATCCATATATCAACAATCTAAACCAACTCCCACAACCTACTTCCAGAGGAACACAATAAAGTAAAACACATGGGAAACTAGGGGAGAGTGTCATCGCATAGTCCTACATGGGTTGTCCTGTGCTCTTCCTCCCAACTGGAGGCACCAGTCCCATCTATGGTTGTCCTGTGCCCTTCCTCCCAACTAGAGGCGTCGGTCCATAGGGTGACTCATGCAGAGCCGTAGACCTCTCATGAAGATGAGGTCACGACCTTGCCAACCACGGCCTTCTCAGCCTTCCATTAGTCTGTGAAAGCACTAATGAAGATGACGCATCCATTTTAAAATCTTATAATGATATTACTACCCAACCCTCCTAAGTTAATTATTAGGTTTTCACTTGATTACTAACTCACTCGTGGGTTATCCTGTGCCCTTCCCCTTAAACGGGGCGCCGATCCCCACGAGGAGCCACTCTCCCTAGAGACCCAACAACATCAAACCAAAACCAAGGGTTGTACAACATAATAAGAACATTAGATCACAATAGAGAAACATGCGAGGCATTACCCATCTCGCTATAAACACATAATCAAGTCTCAACAATTCTCGTACAACCATTTTAAAATCTTGATACCGAAACACTTGCCACTTCAAGGGCACATAAAAGGAGAGACATTGACCAACAATAAAAAAAAAGCCTCTGGAAGACTCTCAAAAATTTTACACTAGGGTTTCCCCATCAAAGAACTGACAACAAAAATTGCAAGGCCACAAGAACTATTTTCAATTCAAATATAATGAGTGAATACATCAAAATAAGATCAACAACTCCATTCAAACAACATCAACAACTTCAATACGAACTAACTCGGAAATCCAAAGGAAACCTCTATTTTCTCCTCTCAGAATACCCATAACTCAAAAAACTTTTCAATTTGACTCATTAACAACTCAAGCAAAACCATCAATCATGACAATGATAACATTAACCGATTTACCACTCAGGGTAAAGAACAAAAGAAAACATATGGGTTCCCAATGATTAGCAACATAAATTAAATGAGAGAAAATCTCCAACTCAAAATCAACTCACGAAAAGTCACATCGAAAGGGTCTATCAAAACAATCCATAAAACCACACATTCAAAAACAATATAACCATTCATTCAATAAGAAGTAACTTGAAACAATCTAAAAAGAACATTATTTTAAAGATCAATCATTTCCAACATTTAAGGATAGCACAATATTGCGAAGTGAAGATAAAACCTAATATTTTTAAGCCATAAGACACTAATCACAAGTATACTCTTCGAAACACAAATTAAAACAAATATAGTCCAATTTGCACATTATAACAACAATCTCCATTCCTAATTCTATCACTCTCCTATTTGTCAAGATTACTTAATCCCTTTATATAAAACAAATTAATAACTTTACGATGATATAATTCAAGAACTTCCTTAATATTACTCAATTAATCATCTAAACTATTTAATCATTCTCTTTCTTCAATTTAAATTAATTGTTGCACCTAATTTAACTTTACATAATTATTTTTTGAAACATTTCCTTTTTTATAAAAAAACATTCACTCAAAACCATTTCTTCAACATAACTTAAACACAATAAATTATCTAAGAAGGCCAAAACTATTCTTTTCTCATATGAATTTAAAATAATTTTCACATAATAAACACATAGAATATTTCATCTTATTTGTATTTATTTTTAATTATCTCTAACCATGCCCATACATTCAAATTTCTCCTTTCTTCTATCAACATAATTGAAAACTACTTAATAGTTGAGTAGTTAACTTATTATCATTTCATATTTACCTATGTTCAAAACATTATTTCCACTTTCCTTTCATCATACTAACTTAACACTTACTTCCAATATCTAAATTAATTGTGAAAACCACTTAAGACTAATTGTTTATACTTTAAAATAATAATAATAACAATACTCTAAATACTACATATTAAAACTTACCACCTTAAAATCTTAAATCTATCTAAATAAATTTACACACCTATATACATTTTAAAACCACTACATATTTATATATCTAATTCTTTTAACATTAGAATAACTAACAAAGATCAATCTCAAACCAAATCTGGCATATATCAAGAGGTCTCTGATAGACTTCAAATGCCAAACTCTATTTTTAGTACCTATATGGTGGTCGGATTCAGTAAATACAATTCAAGTTCTTTCGGCCACCGCCTGCCATGTCATATCCAAGTTTATGATGGAACTATTCTAGTTATATTCTCACTCAGATATCTCCACACTATGACATGTATATAATGTTTAAAGCATTCTACTCTTTTACAAATCAATGCCCATTGCCAAATTGAATGATGTGCCATTTTATTCTAATTTGTGATCCCATAATAGCATGTCTGCCGTACATTTATGTCTCTTAAAACAATGGAAAATAGATATTTGGTTAACCACAATTATAAATGCAAAATCTTCCAAATAAATACTCAACAAGAAATAATACGAAGAGGTGATTTTTATTTAAAACTATACACCCTACCATGATCAAATGTGCCTCTATGTCAGGTTAACAATGAAACCAGAGAGATAATTTAATTTACTCCACCTTTGCAAGTCTAAACGTTGCAGCTGTGACGGGTTCCAATGGTTTCAGGGAGACTATTTAATTCTGCACAATGCCTCTACTCTAAATGGCGTAACAGTGACAGGTTTCCAAGTATATTAGAAAGTGAATACTGGAATTTGGAAATATTGCCATCTACTTGCATTATTATCAAATCTCAAATTTTATCACAAGACTGAACGAAAAGAGAAAGGTGAGGTGCAAATGCGTGACCTGAGAGTAGGGGAAATAATGCACAACTTTTTCTGTTTTGAACTAGACGCATTTCTGATTAGAGGCGAGTTTCCAGAGATGTGCTCAAGATTGGAGTTTGGAAAATAAATTTATTTTCAAGTGCTGCAACTGTGATAGATTGCCAGCAGAATCGAGCAGTTTATTTAAATCTATAAACTTCCTATAAAGTTCAAGTGCGCGGCTGAGCAGATTGTTGAGGATTCAGGGAGGTTATTTATACTATGACAATATTTTGTTTTCAAGTACTTCAGATGTAACGGGTTTCCCTCCGTATCAGGGAGATCATTTGAATTTATACACCCCCCGAAAGTCTACATTCTACGATGACAGATATGTAAGCAAAATGATGAGCAGAGCCAAGGCATGCGACACGTTTAAAAGAGTTCCTCAAAGAAATGCGAGCTCAAGGAATGCATAAGGGTGCAAGTTAAGCACAAAAAAAGAAATAGATTTTACAAGGAAGCTCTCAAAAAAATTTGAATTAAAGAAACACTCTATAACACATCCCAACATTGTAAGCTTTGCTTGTGTTCCATGCGCACACAGTTACGCAGATTTAGATGATGAGGGCTACACAAACATACCTGGAGTCGTCAGAAAAGGAAACACAAATGGGGAAAGACCTTCGTCCTGCTGTAATTCCCTTCTCTCTCGTCCATCCGACCCCCTCCCACGTATGCTCTCCTCCATAAGAATGTAATTCCCCTGAGATGCCTCTTGAATTCTAATTTATGAGTTTCAAAGATTGAAATCTCTACTTGGAAGGTGATGAGACAAAGGAAGATAAAGCATATACCATCTTTTTCCAGTTTCCCTTGCCTTTTACTCTTCCCAAAATGATGCTTTATTATTATTTATTTATTTAGCAATAAACGATTCTTTTCCTTGCTTTAATCCTTATTCAAACTTGAGTACAATTTTAATATTTAATCCTCTCTAATATTTTCTCACTTTTAAATTTATTAATTGAATTTAATCATTAAATGATAATTATCTTTCCTCGTCTAATCCGTTTACTTTAAATAACTAACTCCTAATGATAATTCAATTAATGTTTATTATTGAATCTAATTCTTTATTTAATTCCAAATAAAACAAGTAACCTTATAATTAAATTAACTTTATTAATCAAATCCAAGCATATTATTAGTGTTATCTCATAACCTTAAAATTAAATTAAATAATAAAAACATGACATTACTAACAACAACTTACTTGACATCAACGATGACCGAAATGGGGGGGCACTACACTCAACTTAATTCCATCGACTCAACTTGATAATAAAAAGGTGGCGATTTTTTATCTCAATACTCACCCAAACAAGACAGTAGGTCGATTCTTTGCTTGCCAACAATAGGTTGATTGAATCATAAAGTACATGTTCAAATCTAGAAATCGACTTATAGGTTCAAGAGACTTCTAAATGAATCATAGAGTTCATAATATGGCACCAACTATTCACCATATTCCCCATTTACTAGCTTGCTTATTATCAGAAGAAAAGGTCAATACTTATTTAGTTGAGTTTCTCTTTGTTGACTTGATCCAAGCCAAAGCATTTGACACATAACAGTCAATCAAATTCCCTTTTTATAGCGTTGATCTATTCATTAATGTTGCACATTTCTTTCTATAGTGCATATTTATATTCATTAATGTTGCACATTTATTTCTATAGTGCATATGTGATTTGCTAATTCTTCCATTTGTTTACATGTTGCTAATAGTTTTCACTTTTTCCATATGCACTTGCACGTTCTATGTTGTTGGTTTGAACATTAAGTCTTCTACAAAACACTGACAATTCCTTATATTATGCATTGAATTTATGATTTAGACTTGACTTTTCTCTTTACCATGCACCATATGTAATGTGTTGTTTATTGCATGTTTAAACAACATTTAACCCTCAATGCAATCACCCATAAGTCAGTGCTATGTTTAATGCACTATCTTGGACACACTACATATATGTGCAACAACTATCAAAGCCTTTCCCTCTTATAAGGTTGCGTTATATAATGTGTTTTAGCTTTACTAAAACACTAATCATTATATATATATATATATATATATATATATATATATATATATATCAAGATTATCAAGTATAATTGTCAATTTATAAATGTATAAACATATATCAATTAACAATAATTTGTGTGTGTGTGTGTATGTATGTATGTATGTATGCATGTATGTATGTATGTATGTATGTATACAAATAGCATGCATAAATATATACATTCATATCCGATACATACATACATACATACATACATACATACATATATATATATATATATATTAATGTATATATATATATATATATGTATATATTAATGCATATATACATTAATATATATATACATATATGTATATATATACATTAATATATATATATATATATATATATATATATATATTTCCACATTAAGAACAATACACGTATAAACATATATATGTTATTAATATATATATATATATATAACATCCATTGTTATACTACATATATATATTAATATATTTACACCTGATAATCTATTCATTATAGACAATTGAATATATAAGTACATAAACCTATGTTGAAATGATCACACATATACATACATTAATGTATATGTATACGTGTTTCCTTTAACGTAATTATATACATTAAATATTAATATATATATATATACCCATATACATGTATACATATCGATGTAAGGTTAACTATTCATAAAGCCCAAAGACTCAAATATTCAATCATGACAACTTGATCACACAATCAAAGAAATCAAATACATTGCTCAAGAATTTCAAACTATCCTCAAAGGTTACTTGGTTCCACCCGACCCGAATCAAGTAGACCAACTAGGGTGTGAGTGTGTGTAAGCTCAGTTAGAATCGTTTAGGGTTACTCGACCAATCACTCCTCCTGAGTGATACTTCCCCTCCCTTCGAGAGGATTGAACCTGTCCCTGCAATCAACTTAGTAAAACACCAAGGTAGTTAGACATTCATAGCAAATCCATTTGCATCATAACACATTTGTATCAACAAAGCATTAGAATGTTTATATTGCAATACATAGCATTCCACTAATTCAAAACATATTCAAACTTTTGAAATCAATAACATCTTATTGTATATTCACATATTTTAGTTACCTAACAAACATATTGAAGTCACAATTCACATTTGTCAACATTTTCACTCATAATGGAAAAAGTAACTTGGTAACAATGAAATGGGTTGTAACATGCAGGATGTAAAGTGTCGGGAGAAAAATATTAAATATTTACTTTGGTTTTGCAAATAGATTTTCTTGATAAATTTCCAAATGGGCCATGGAACATGTATAATTTGGGACATTAGATGTACAATTAGGTCCATGCACATAGGAGGGAGCAAAAATCTAGTGTGAAATTGTCAAGGGTGATAATTTACGATGCTACAATACTATATGTATTTATGCATATTCCTAAATTTTGAATCATAAACAATACCATAGAATTCATAATGGTATGTGCTATTTATTTTATATTTAAGAAAAAAATTACCAAACATAAGAACATGCTCATTTAGTTGTACGCATAAAATGTAATTAATTATGATACATGGTTTTCAAATCAATTTGGAGTTAATTTTTGTAATATACATTTTAAAGGTCATTCTAATTTTAACATTCTTCCAACAATTGTCAAATAAGATTGATACTTTCTATGAAATGTATGAGTGCTAATATTTCTAAAGAAAGCATGGCATACATGAATCATAAACATAAATTGAACAGTTTAATCAATTTTATAAATAGAACATCTCTCAAATATACATACTTTGGACATATATGAATCATAATCTTAAATCAAATATTTTAATAAATTTTATTATTATAATATCTCTCAAATATACATACTTTGGACATATATTCAAATCATAAACATAAATTGTACATATTCATTAATTTTATTCTTATAACAGTTCTCAAATATGCATACTTTAGAAGCTGGAACAAGTGTGTATGAAGTTGCGACAGGTGGTTGATACTATGAAATATACAATATAGAATCAATGGGCGTGTTTGAAGTTGCAACAAGAGCAATGAAACTGTGAAATATGCAATGTAGAAATCAAGTTAAATTTATAGCGAATTGAGGGTATTTTATGGACAAAGTGGAAGGATTTGAATTGTTGGAGGGAATTTGTATTAGGAAGAGTTGAAATTAATGAGATAAGTATGAAATCTAATTTGAATATTACATATCATTCTAATCTAAGAGGTTGTTGTGTGAGGGTTTGAATTGGGTTGGAAATATTTATTAATGGTTGATATGAATTGAAATACTGGATAACATTTATAAGTATGATTTGAGAGGTGTTGTAAGAATATTTAAAATGGGGTGTATGGGTAAGTGCACCATGGTTCCCAAAAAGGGGGCTTAAGTGGCCACTTTTTTTTGAAATCAGGAAATACTGACCTTGGACGTGAAATTGAGGATAGCTACACTCAAAATTTTGAGATGGAACAAAACAAGGATCGAAGTGCTCCAAGTCTAATTTCTAAACTACTAATTTATTTTGAATATGGTTGAAATTAAGGGGTTCAAAACAAGGATGTACAGAAATTGTTGTTGTTTTTGTCAGAAAAACATAACATAGAAACTCTTGTATGACCCTAGCACGATGAAATTTTTTGTAGTATTTTTAAAATCGTTATGGTCAGAAGTTAGCTAACAGTATCTAGTTGATGCATGATTTTTCTGATAATTTTTTAATGAATATTTGATTTTTTACTAATTTTCTAAGTGGGCACTTCCTAAAAAGAAGAATTTTGGCCTTGCTCCCCCTAAAATTTTTGGAAAGTAATAGATTTTTTTTTAATTTTATTTTTTAACATTTGTAGAGTGGAGTCTAGTTTCAAAAAATGTAATTTATTTGAAATTTTGATGAACAATTAATTTATAACAAAAAAAACACCAAATACTGCTTTTTGACAAAAAACAGACATACAAACAAAAAAAATTATGGATGAAAGGCCTAACATTGTCAAAAAGTGAAAAAAATTACATCATTGGAAAGCTAAGAGAGAACTTAACATTACCCATGTATTTTATTTTGTCCATATTGAACCAGATGCAATCCTGACAGTGAGCACGAACTCGATTATGTGAAAAATTGTAGAATTTGCAAAAAACACATCTCTGGTCATTGGGAATTCCCTCCAAGCCTTTGGGTTGGTATTCCAAGGAAAATACCAAAGCTAAGGCTCAGGGATTCCCAAGGAAAAATATAATACAAGTGCATTATAACGCGCATGCGTTATGTGTTAGTTTTGACATTTTTTGCTTCTCCGGGGAACATGTCTAGCAACACATAATGCGCTCATGTTATGTCTTCCTTTTCTTAAATGCCACTTTATTGAATTTTTTTTGATATGTGTGTATGTATATGAATGCTAGTGTGTCATGTATGTATGTATGTATGTATGCCTATATGTATGTATGTATGCTTGTAGGAGAGAGGGTGAGAGAGGGTGGGAGTGGGAGAGAGTGTAGGAGAGAGTGTGGGAGAGTGGGAGAGAGGGTGGGAGAGTTTGAGAGTGTGAGAGAGAGTGGGAGAGTGTGGAAGAGAGTGGGAGAGAGTGGGAGAGAGTGGGAGAGGGTGGTAGATAGTGGGAGAGAGAGAAGGAGAGAGTGGGAGAGAGTGTGGCAGAGTGGGAGATTGGGAGATAGGGTGGAAGGGAGGGAAGAGAGAGTGGAAGAGAG
>VDFB02370291.1:0-129072 GCA_007258455.2 Sequoia sempervirens | reverse complement strand
TGCTAGTGTGGTAGAGAGTCAAAGAGCGTCGGAGAGGGTGGGAGAGAGTGGGAGAGAGTGGAAGAGAGTCAGAGAGCGTGGGAGATAGTGGGAGAGAGTTGGAGAGAGTTGGAGAGAGTGGTTGAGTGGGAGATAGGGTGGGAGAGGGTGAGAGACAGGGTGGGAGAGGGTGGGAGTGGGTTGGAGTGGGTCTACCTTATAAATCTTAAAAAAATTAACTTTATTATAATGCGAGCGCATTATAAATAAGTAGAGACATGGCCGTCTAGCAAGAAATAACATGCTCGCGTTATAAGGCGAGCACATTTTTTATTGCACTAAAAAATGGTTAAAAAACACAATATACCCATGATGTCGGCCCACATTCTGCACATTCTCTTGGTTTTGCACGTGCTCTAACAAAAAGAAGCTTTTTGGTGATTGAGTGAAGTGTGCATCCATGATTTTTAGATCCCACCACCTTTTTCATGATATTTCCATCACCTTTGCATGAAATAGCAGAGTTTTCACGTTGAAAGGCATATAATATGAATTCAAGTTTGGATTACAGTGATAACTGATATACAATTGAAGTTTGGAGGGGAACAAGCTTTTGAAAAAGTCAAATTTTTGAGGAGTTTGAGGAAAGAAGAAGCAAAGGCTACATAATTGGGTAGAACTCCTCCATTTGAAACTTTGGTTTTTTAGGTATGTGAAGTCTTTGTACATTTTCTTTCATTCTATTATGGCTTGCTTTCATTTTTTTTGTTTTGCTTATTCCATGTTGATCAATTTTTTTTTTTTGTCATGTTACAACCTTAGGCTGTCAATGGACATTTTAAATTACACATTTCTATACTCTTTCCTATTACATTTTTAAACCACATCTCTTTGAGGCATTTTGTTAAATTTAACAAGACTTTCTTTGTGTATGCTTCCAAAGCTTTCATTGAGGTATTTTGTCAAATAGTTATACAAACCAGCTGATTGCCTTGTCTATGCTACCAAATTTTCCATACATGTCTCTAAAAAATTAGAATATACTCCTAATGCAGTAGGGGGAGGCCTGCAACATACAAACACACAACTCCAATCTACAAACAAATTTACAATTTACAATTTCATCATGACCTATTCTTTCAACAAATTCACATTGTTTAGGTTGTAGCATATCAAAGTCACTCAATCGGGTATAATTCCCCACACAACCTTCTCACTTCTTAGCAGACCCCCAAATCCAAAAATAGTCTTTACTTAGGTCTCAAAACAAAATATTTTCTAGGTTTTAGGACCTTGCATGCTCAAATAGGTTTCTAATACAAAAACCCTCAATTTGCTCATAAATATATAGGGTTTTCTATATTTCACAACTCCAAGGCCTTCCAAACCTCACCAACGCATCAAACAAGTTTTTCAGCGTCTGTAAAAACAAAATAAACCTTCACTAGGCCTTTAGCCTCATTAGATCACAAAAAAACCACTTTGGTTCCTCCTTTTCATGCCAAAAACTCACATTCTTAGCCTAAGATAACATCACCATCCCTATAGACACCTTACCACTATTAAAAGAAACATGAAACTTGAAAACAACATATTACAGACCTTTCCTTTGAATCACAGGTCACCACAGTAGGAGGAAAGGCTCCATCTATAAATTAAAGTACAACTCATACCCTGCTAGTATGTGCAGGCTAATCATGAAGAATGGAGTTTTTCGTTCACCGAAACAACCAAAGGAGTCTCAAAATAGATTGAAGTCCAAGTTAAGACCTTCCACCACAGTGATTTGTTGTTCTACATACCTAGGACCATTTAGACACCTTTATTTTACCCATTACAGAGCCTTTCAACAAATCCAACAATCACCAATGCTTGTTTTCTACCAAACTTCAAAAATTATTAAGTTTTCTACGCTTTTAAGGGCCCAAATTAGCCCACTCTTACAAAGGGACCACCTTCAAAATGTGTCCAAATCTCCTGAAACCTTGGGGCAGCACTTTATATCTATCAAAACTTCAAATTATAGCATTATATTGCAAAGAATCAATCATTTACTGCCCAAACTTATAGCATTATAGTATTTAAGAATGGTTTTGCTTAATAAGCTTTATCATGCAAATTTATTATTCTAAAGGCCTAGGACCACTTAGACACCCTTATAACATGACTTTTAGACTCTTTCTCTACACTCCCACCTACTTTTTACATAATTTTCCTTTATGGCAATATCAACAATTATTTAATTCAAGAGTTCTTTTGCACATTTGTCCACCCTAACCTACTATTTCCCAAAGTACATAAAAGATTGGTCTATTAGACCTTATTCAAGACAAAAAGACCCCAACATACTAAAATTCACCAACTATCCTCCCAATTTACCATCAAACAATCACAAATTGACGGTGAGGTGTGGGTGCTCTTGCACCATTCATCTTTCAAAAACAAAGTCAATTAGGCTAGCAGACGTCTAGATCGGGCTAGCATTTGGTGGAAGAGGAAGAAAGATGATTGGAACTCTAGAGGCCCACCATACTATATTTTGGTATTGAACCATGAGAGTAGAAAAGAGATTTGATATCATGTATCAAAACATTAAGCATGCATTCTTCCAACCAACAAAGAAGGACATGATTACTTTTCTTCATTTTCATTTGCATAAACATATCAATGCATGGGAACCAAGAAGACCAAGGATGTCCAGTTTTATGTGGAGGTAATGGATGTGATCCAAACTTTAGGAGGGTCAAGAAGGTCAATGTATGATCTTGATGAAATTGAGGAAGAACAACAAGAGAGAGACAGGAAAAATAAAATCAATACAGAGTTCCAAGGTTTTGCCAAGCGAGTAAGAGAGCTATGGGAGCAGCCTCATCTAAAAGATTTTGAACTAGACTTTGATATGTACCATTTAGAGAGCTTGGTTTTCATGGAGTTCCTTTCAAAGCCTCTGCTTTTATTATTCTTATGGTAAAATTTTTGGTAGAGTTGGTGGAATTACCTTTCTTAGTAGTAGTCGCTATTAGTGAGATTGAGATTGTTAACCTTGAGAGAGTAGGACTTGGGCAAAAGGAATTTGATATGGCTATTTCTTTCAAAGACTTCAAGCAGGATGTACTCCGCATTGATTCCATTCCTCAATCTTCACTTGATGGCATTAAGGAATGGTTGAACTCCATGGTTATAAAGTATTATGAAAGCAGAATGAACTTGTACTAGCAGCCAATTTTGAAGACTATTACTGATGATTCAAAGTACATCAACCATGTGGTACAGATGATTAAATCCCAAAGATGATTTGTAGCAATGAAAGAGTTTGAAAAGGCAGAGAGAGCTACATTGGTGACTCAAGAGAAACTTCATCTTTCAAAAAACAAAGCCAATTAGGTTGGAAGATGTGTGGATCAGGCCAGCATTTGGTGGAAGAGGAAGAAAGATGACTGGAACTCTAGAGGCCCACCATACTACATTTCGATATTCAACCATGAGAGAAGAAGAGAGAGTTGATATCATGTATCAAAACATTAAGCATGCATTCTTCCAGCCAGCAGAGAAGGAGGTGATTACTTTGCTTCATTTTCATTTACATAACCATATCAAGGTGTGGGAACCAAGAAGACCAAGGATGTCGAGTTTTATGTGGAGGTAATGGATGTGGTCCAAACTTTAAGATGGGAAAGAAGGTCAATGTATGATTGTTAACCTTGAGAGAGTATTTATGTTGAGGAAATTTCCTTTAGATGCAAGGATTCAAAGCACATCAACCACATGTGGTACAAATGATTAAATCCCAGAGACAATCTGTAGCAATGAAAGAGTCTAAAAAGGAAGACAGAGCAACACTACTGACTCAAGAGAAACTTCAACTTTCAAAAACAAAGTCAATTAGGCTGGCAGACGTGTGGATCGGGCCAGCATCTGGTGGAAGAGGAAGAAAGATGATTGGAACTCTGGAGGACCACCATACTATATTTCGGTATTCAACCATGAGAGTAGATGAGAGAGCTGATATCATGTATCAAAACATTAAGCATGCATTCTTCGAGCCAGGGGAGAAGGAGATGATTACTTTGCTTCATTTTCATTTGCATAACCATATCAAAGCATGGGAACCAAGAAGACCAAGGATGTCAAGTTTTATGTGGAGGTAATGGATGTGGTCCAAAATTTAGGAGGGACAAGAAGGTCAATGTATGATTGGTGCATGAGCACCATTCAGTAGGCTTTGTTCATCAAGGAAAATAAGGGGTAGAATATCATCAATTTAATAAAATCGGCCCGAACTTGTACATTTGAAGGTTTTGAGTCAATAAAAATGGCTTTTGACCCATTCCTCTTTCTATAGCCTTTGTAACTTGAGGAATGGGTCTGCACTAACATTATTAAGGTGTGGGAATGATGTGTTAGTGTTGGGGAGGTCTGAAAGTGAGATGGGTGTGAAACCCATATGTGTAAAAGTGAGTTTTCTTTAAGAAAAATGGTGGTTTTGAAGAGTTAAATTGTGTTTTTGTATAGGGAAGAATTACTTTATGATTGTTTGAGCTTGTGAAGGGTATCACAAACTTGTTTGAGTAATTTTTAGGTTGTGGTTAGCTTTGGAAGTATCATTTTCAATAAACCCCTAGGGTTTAGGCTACAATAGAGGGTTTTGTGGTTTACCCATTGTACGGTGGTATAACTGAGATCTGATTGTGGATTTTGAAGTTTTGACACCTTAGAATTGTTTCCCCAAGAGTTGGTAAGGTTTGGATAAGTTTAGAGTATAGACCCTTTGTTCAACCGGATCGATCCCTTAAGGGTCCAAAGGGAAAAATGGCTGCAAACTTCATCATGAGATTACTCGAACACCATGACGCTTAGAAACTTCTCATCTAATCCAATGGGATCTCGTTGGGCACATCTATAATAACCTCTCTCAATTTTCGTTATCTCGGAGTGGTTTTCCCGTGGTGTCCATTTTTCAGTTGATGGAAAAACTGTCAAATGGAAGTAGTGGAAAGTTGCAAGGTGGTGCAACTTTCGTTCTGCAACTCGTGTGACCAAACGGACTCTTCCAACATGTCTAAATAGGAATTTTTACGCTAGGAATGGTCCTTTTTTGCACCCAAACATGTGGAATCGCTCTGAGCTGCGTTCAACCGGATCGATCCCTTAAGGGTCCAAAGGGAAAAATGGCTGCAAACTTCAGCATGAGGTTACTCGGACATCGTTATGCTTAGAACCTTCTCATCTGATCTGATGGGATCATGTTGGGACCCTCTATAATAATCTCTCTCAGTTTTCATTATCTCACAGTGGTTTTCCCGTGGTGTCCAGTTTTTAGTTGATGAAAAAAGTGTCAAATAGAAGTAGTGGAAAGTTGCAAAGTGGTGCAACTTTCGTTCTGCAAATCGTGTGACCAAACGGACTATTCCAACACATCTAAATAGGAATTTTTATGCTAGGAATGGTCCTCTTTCACACCCAAACACACAGAATCGCTCTGAGCTACGTTCAACTGGATCGATCCCTTAAGGGTCCAAAGCGAAAAATGGCTACAAACTTCAACATGAGGTTACTTGGACACCATGATGCTTAGAAACTTCTCATCTAATCCCATGGGATCGTGTTCGGCCCCTATACAATAACCTCTCTCAATTTTTGTTATCTCAGAGTGGTTTTCCCGTGGTGTCCAGATTTTATTTGATGGAAAAAGTGTCAAATGGAAGTAGTGGAAAGTTGCAAAGTGGTGCAACTTTCTTTCTGCAACTCATGTGACCAAACGGAATGTTCCAACGCGTCCGAATAGGCATGTTCATGCTAGGCATGGTCCTCTTTCTCACCCAAACACATGGAATCACTCTGATCTACGTTCAACCGAATTGATCCCTTAAGGGTTTGAGTGTAGTATGTTGAAATAGGCCATTCCACCTATTGTTCAAGTTGTGTCTCATGATATGGGCCTGATGTAAGTAGGATAGGGAGTAGGAATAATAAAATAGCATTAGTAAGGGAATTGGAAGAGATTACTAATGTTGCCCCTGTTGAAAATTCAAAATTGAGGACCCTTAAAAGTAAGGCTAGAAGAGGTGAAAAGAAGAAATTGCTTGAAAATAAGTTAGAATGGGTTGGAAATAGGGTGAGATTGTGGAGTTTGATGTGTTCAAAAGGTCGGAAAGAACAAGGGAGGTCAAAAGTATGTTATGGCATGACATTCCCTAGTTGGGAAAATAGGGGTTTTTAATGAAAAAGAGAGGTTTGAGGGAGTAAACGTGGGTAAAGTCAAGGGGCAACATAATTTGCTGGTCAATTAAGTTTGTGCAGGAAAAATGAAGAGTGTTGGAATAGGTTTTGAGGTTTAGGTTTAGGGGTTCGGTTCGCTGGTTTGGCCAAATTTTTTTGGAGGGGGGTTCAGTTTGTTTTGGGTTTGTTGGTACAAACAACATGTAAAAACAAAATATATATCTATGCAACCTAGAAGCATGAATTAGGATTAGAATATCACATATCATCATATAAACAAAAAAACCACCATAAACTTGAATGTCATTTAAAACAACAAAATTGTCAAAAAAAATGTGTTTATAACTTGCAAAAAAATGTGAATAAAATCACATTGATTTTCACGTGAAAAAAAACCATGAGACCATAGCTTGTTGCTTAATATTATGCTTTGATATATTTTTTCCAAGCATCCATAGCTTGTTCGAAAGTACCTTTTTTAGGATTTTAGCCATAGCAACAAGGCAGTGAATTGTTTGATAAAATGCTTTGGTAAACATGTATGAAAAATGTGGTAGCATAGACAAGGCAGTGAACTATTTGAAAAAATGCCTAAAATAAATGTTGTTTCATGGTGATGGAATGGCATGATGAATTCCATGACAAGCAAATTTCTATGGATTGTCATGGCATTCCACCACCATTGAGACCACATTTCTTTGAGGCTTTTTTTCAAATAGTTTGTTGCCTTGTCTATGCTATTGCTTATTATTATGCTTTGATAGATTTTTTCCAAGCATCCATAGCTTGTTTGGAAGCACCTATTTTAGGATTTTAGCCATAGCAGCAAGGAGGTGAACTGCTTGATAAAATGCTTTGGTAAACATGTATGTCGTGGTAGCATAGACAAGGTAGTGAACTATTTGAAAAAAATGCCTCAAAGAAATGTGGTTTCATGGTGATGGAACAAACACAATGCCATGATTAAGAATTGTTATTATGGCATTCTTTCATCATTGAGATCATTATTTTGAGGATTTTTTTCAAACAATTTGTTGCCTTGTCTATGCTATTTCTTATTATTATGCTTTGATATATTTTTTCCAAGCATCCATAGCTTGTTTAGAAGCACCTGTTTTAGGCTTTTAGCCATAGTAGCAAGGAGGTGAACTGCTTGATAAAATTTTGGTAAACATGTATGAAATGTGGTAGTTAAGGACAAGCATGAACTATTTGGAAAAAATGGCCTCAAAGAAATGTGGTCTCATGGTGATGGAATGCCATGACAATCCATAGCTTGTTTGAGCATCTATTTTGTATCTTTTAGCCATAGCAGCATGTTTGAACGCTCACAAAATGCTTTGATAGACATGTTGTATAGCATGCATAAGGCAAAGGAACTCTTTGAAAATGCCCTCAGAAATGAGGTCTCATGGTGATGGAATGCCATGACAGCATTTGATTGTCATGGAATTCCATCACCATGAGACCTCATTTCTTTGAGGCATTTTTTCAAAGAGTTCACTGCCTTGTCTATGATATTGCTTACTATTATGCTTTTGATAGATTTTTTCCAAGCATCCATAGCTTGTTCGAAAGCACTTGTTTTAGGCTTTCAGACATAGCAACAAGGCAGTGAACTATTTGACAAAATGATTTGGTAGACATGTATCAAAAATGTGGTAGTATAGACAAGGTAGTGAATTGTTTGAAAAAATGCCTCAAAGAAATTTGGTCTCATAGAATGCCATGACAAGCAAATGCAATTGGGGGCTGCTCCTAGTTATTAGTTATGTAATGTGAAGTAATTGCATAACTGCTTAGGTTGACTTTGTAAAAACTATATTGTAATTGAAACTTTGTCATCTATCAGCATCTAGTTATTATTTATGCAATGTGAAGCAATGCTTTGAGTTTGAAATATGTGCAATGCAATGTAATCAATGATATGAATATAAACTACAAAAATCTATTTTTTACAATTTATTAGTTAAACTCTTTATTTTATTTGCTCTCTATATCTCTATGGTATGGAAATGCCTTTAAATTTTATTTTATTTTAAATTATCTCTTGTTCTACTTTTTTTACCTTTTTTTTAAAATCTAATTTTTTTCGATTTTTCTAGAATTTTACCCTATTTTTCAAAAAATCTTATACTTTTGGTTTACCGATTTTTTCCCCAAAATATTTTTTCTGCTATGGTATAAACACATATCTTTTTGTAATATCAAGGATAATTTTTGAAACTTCCATGCATTGCTAATCTAAAAGGAAAAGTCTTTTGCCTAATCTATATGCAGCCATGCTTTTGACATTGTCAAAAAGAGCAAATATGGACACCATTGATAAAAAAATATTTGTATTAACCAAATAGCCATGTACACATACATCAATATATGTTGATATAAGTATAAAATATAGTTACAAAATAGCCATATAGGCTTACAAGAATTCTATATAGGCATACAATGTCAAATATATCCAATATTTAAGATATGTACAAAATTGCCATGTCTAGGCATACAACAAAGGGCTCTGGAATCAAAATTCATTTCTCTCCATGCTCTAGAAATAAATTATTTCCCTTTGTTTGGTGATCTAATGGCGATAATTTTGTCACTCATTTTGTGCCCTAGAGAGTGTTCTTTTACATTCCTCCTACAGCTTTTGGCTCCTGGTGAAGTTTTAACTATTACAATAAGAAGACATTAATATATAGAAATTACATTATAAAAATGATATATTTAACAAAATAATCAATTACGAGCATCTCATGATCACTCTCCACGATGGAAATATTTGCATGTTGATGCTCGAGGCATGCTCAAGCCTTGTATAAACCATCCAAATAGGAATTAAACTATGAATCAATAATGGTTTGATTTTTCACTAGAACTAACATCTATAACAACAAATGTAAATTGAAATTTAGTAATTTTCCCTCATACCTCCTCTATCAGAGACATGGAGGATTGTGCATGAAACACCGATATCCATTGTCCTTGTAACATTTGGAGGTGTTCCCACAACCAACATCTGAAAATAAAACAACAAATTATTCAATCACAAAAGTTACAATAGCGAGATCCACGTCATGACTTATAATGTATGAGATCTAATGAACAAAATTTTGAGTACAAGTATTAAACTATATATTTTAGCCTTGGCAGTTTGATAGGAAGACCAAGCATGATGGGGAGAAGAACACATACTCCATTGTGAAGGATGGGAAGACTTACAACCTTTCACCTCTCCTAGAAGAAGACAAGGCAAAGCATGAAGGGCCTAGTGTTTTGATGGTGGGTGAGAAGGAGTTCATGAAGACCTTGACAAAAGGAGGAGGAAGAGGATTCTTTCTGATTATGAAGCCAAAAAGTGAAGCAGATTTACCCACAAAGAAGGAAGATGCACCAAAGGAAGTCCAAGAGTTGTTGGAAAGGTACAAGGACATAACGGTGAATGAATTACCTAGTTCCCTACCTCCCATCAAGGATATAAGCCACCATATTGATCTGATTCCAAGGGCTACATTTCCCAATAAGGTTGCATACAAGATGACACCTGCTCAAAATGAGGAGATTGCAAGACAAGTGCAAGAGTTGATGGATAAAGGGCTAGTGAGGAAGAGTTTGATCCCATGTGTTGTTCCTAATGTCCTAGCACCAAGGAAGGATGGGAATTGGAGGCTTTGCATTGATTAAAGAGCCATTAATAGGATCACAATCAGATATAGGTTCCTAATGCCAAGAATGGAGGACCTCATGGATTGTTTATCAGGAGCATCTTACTTTTTCAAGATTGATCTAAAGAGCGGGTACCATCAGATAAGGATCAGAGAGGGGGATGAATGGAAGACAACTTTTAAGACTAATGAAGGGCTCTATGAGTGGTTGGTGATTCCCTTTGGGTTATCAAATTCCCCTAGTACATTTATGCGCCTTATGAATGAGGTATTGAGACCTTTCATTGGAAAGTTTGTTGTAGTTTATTTAGATGACATCCTTGTGTTTAGCAGGTCAAAAGAAGAACATTTGAAGCACCTTGACATGGTACTAAGGAGGTTACAAGAGGAGAAGCTGTTGATCAACATGGAAAAGTGTGAATTCATGAATGAAGAACTAGCCTACCTTGGTTTTGTCATTTCCAAGGGAAGTTTGAAGATGGATCCTTCAAAGGTGGATGCTATTCTTACTTGGCCAACACCAAAATCCATGGGAGATGTGAGAAGCTTCCATGGACTTGCAAGCTTTTATAGAAAGTTCATCAAGAACTTTAGCTAAATTTGTGCACCAATCTTGGACACCATCAAAGGAGGTAATAAAGGTAAGTTTTCTTGGACCAATTAGGCTAATAAAGGGTTTGAATATCTGAAAATGAGAGTAGCACAACAACCTATACTTGTACTCCCTGATTTTGATAAAGTTTTTACCATTGAGTGTGATGCTAGCAATCAAGCAATAGGGGTTGTTTTGAGCCAAGAAGGCAGACCGATTGCATTTTTTAGTGAAAGGATGAATGAAGCAAAGAGGAAGTATTCTTCCTATGATTTGGAATTGTATGCTATGATCCAAGCCCTCAAAAAGTGGAGGCACTACTTGTTACCTAAAGAATTTTTTGTTTATACTGATAATCATGCCTTGAGTTTTTTGAATGCACAAGACAAACTCAGTCATAGGCACATGAAGTGGGTAGAATCTTTGCAAGCCTATACTTTCACAATAAATCATAAGAAGGGCCAAGAAAATAAGGTGGCAGATGCTCTCAGTAGAAGGGCACTTGTAGTGCAAGAGATCCAACTCCAAAGCATGGGGGTTGAAGCATTGAAGGATATGTATCATGAAGATTCAGATTTCAAGGAGGTATACAATGTTTGTGAGCAGCATTTGAATTCTTTTCATGGTGAATTCTCTGACTTTTTATTGTAGAATGGTTTTATCTTCAAAGGAAGCCAATTGTGTGTGCATAAATGCTCAATGAGGGAGAATGTCATAAAGGAGAAACACAGTGGGAGTCTTGGAGGTCACTTTGGCCTTGACAAGACCTTGCAACAAGTTAGGAGATTTTACTATTGGCCAAAGTTGCAAGTGGATGTGAGAAGGTATGTGGAAGGCTGCACAATATGTCAAATGGAAAAGGGAACTTCATCAAATGCAAGACTCTATCAGCCGCTGCCCATTCCCAATAGGCCTTGAGAGTGTGTAAGTATGGACTTTGTCTTGGGGTTGCCTAGAACCCAAAGAGGTTTTGATAGTATCTTTGTGGTAGTTGATAGATTTAGTAAGATGGCACATTTTCTTCCTTGCAAATTCACCAATGATGCATCTCATATACCAGGTCTCTTCTTTAAGGAGGTTGTTAGGATACATGGACTGCCTTTAAGCATTGTTTTTGATAGGGATTCTAAATTCATTGGTCACTTTTGGAGGACCTTGTGGAAGAAACTCAAGGAAAAAATTTGTCCTTTAGTTTAGCATACCATCCACAAATGGATGGAAAAATTGAAGAGGTGAATAGATCATTTGGAAACCTCTTAAGATTCCTTACCAAGGAGTATGGACAAGCTTGGGATCTGATTTTACCTCAGGCAAAATTTGCATATAATGACTCCATGAATATGAGCATTGGTAGAAGCCCTTTTGAAGTAGTCTATGGCATGTACCCTAAAGGGGTCTATGAACTAAGAGATATACAAGGAGTTGCTAAGAGAAGTGCTCAAGGTGAGGACTTTGTTGTTACAATCAGGGATATTCATCAAAAAGTGAAGGAAACCCTTCAAAAGAATGTTGAGAAGTATAAGGAAAAGGAAGATTTAAAGAAGAGGAATGTCCAATTCAAGGTTGGAGACTTGGAGATGGCACACTTGAAGAAGGAGAGACTTCCAAAAGGAAATTATACCAAACTCATGATGAAGAAGATAGGACCTTGCAAGGTGGTCCACAAGTTTGGCCAAAATGCTTATGAAATAGAGCTACCTCTTGGGGTGGAAATCTCTCCTATCTTCAACATTTCTGACTTGTATCCTTTCAAAGATTCTATGAATGTAGGTGATGGATCAGGTACAATAGCAATGGAGGATGAAGATTGGGTGAAGGAAATACCCCCCATCCAACCTATGACTCTTGAATGCATCCTAGACACCAAGGAGACAAATAAGACTATAAGGAAGGTTTACAAGGAATACCTGGTCAAATGGAAAGGTCTACCTAAAGAGGATGCAACATGGATGTCATAAAATTATATTAAATAGCATGGAACTACTGTAGAATACCTAATCTCAAAGAGGAATTGAGATCTTTTTCTTGCTTGGGAGTATGATGCAGGAGCACCCATGGGTCTAAGGGACCTAGAATAATTTGTCATGTTTTGTTTCTTGGTTTATGGATGGAATAAGGTCTTATGGACCATTTCAATTCTTTATAGTAGGTCTTCTAGGTTTTTGGTTGAGTTTTTTTTCTTGGTGACCAACTTCTTTGTACAACAAGGTCTCCATCCTCCTATGTAAGTCTAGTGCATCTTAGAAAAATAAGGAAAAAGGATGCCTTGTTGTATCTAGACACCTGAGGGGAGTCACCTTACTTTTTGAAAAGCTTTTAAATTCCTTTGACATATTTTGGAAGGCTCTTTGTGGTCGAGTTGGTAGAAGTTGCTCACATTGCCTTAACTAGGCAATTAGAAGTCAAAGCATGAGATTAGTTGATTTCCAACGTCTCTCTTTTCAAAAGACAGTTGCAAGAAGTTGGAGGGAGTTTTTAAGACTTCAAATATGCCTCTCTTGGTGGAGGAAAGGTTGATGTTGATGTTTTGAAGAATTTTCAATAGAAGTTTGTTGTTTTTCCTATGTTTTTCTAAAGAATTTGTTGATCTCATACTTGGTACGAACTATATGTTCACTTTCATGCTCAAAGTACATAATGGTTGGATAGGTAATTGAATAATATTTCCTTTGGAATTGGATTGGTGAGATTTCATTGAGTATCAAGGGAGATATTCCAATTTCTCTATCGGGTGGTCTAAAAACCCTTAAAATCAAGGTTTTGGGTGAAAAATGTATATTTCTTCCATTCCCACATTGTAAAATTGCTAAATCTCGGTGGGATGGAAGATATAAGGCTATACTATCATGTCCTCAATGTTTTGGAGAATGACAGGCTCATTGTTGGAAGTTGTGCTTGAATTTTGGCTTGAAATCTCTATGTGGCAAGCATAATTGACAAGCAAAAAAATGAGTTTTTAATTGATTTTGAAGAATATAATTAAGAGGCACTTAGGAATGGTGGAAACAGGTGTGGAGAACCTGTAGGAGTCTAAATTTGGTCTTTAGGGTGAAGGGGAGAGCCTAGATAGTCAAGACCTAGGTGTAGGTTTGTGAATTACGCCTTTTGGAGCAGCGGTAGAAAGGGGCATTGTGAGTGATGTTTTGATAGTCAAGAGGAAGGGTTTTGGAACCTTGTAGGGGTCCATCTTAGGGGTCTGAATCCATAGGTTTGGTGTCTTAACAGTCTTCCTTGTGTTTTTAGTTCTGACTATCCTTCCAGGCAAGGGTTGCAAGCCTTAAGAGAGAGTGAGGTCTAAGTCACCATAGTGATGGGTGTTTGTTGTAACCTAAATGCTAGAGGGTTGTTAAACCTTGTTTTGACTTAATGAGACATGATCCAAATTTTTTCAAGATTTGTGAGTGGTATGAGTTGTGAACCCTAGGTGTGTGGGGTTGATCTCTTAAAGAATAGCGGAGTTTAGGACTCTTCATAAGAGTATTTGAGAGAAGCATTCAGTGGAGTGACTTTTCCATTTGTGATTGTGAGTTTTCCTTCCCTACCACTCTGCATCATTTCTAAATATTATGTAGGCTATTTCCATGGTGTTTGTGGTGGTGGAAGGAGTATTTAAGGTTTGGAAGTACCTTATGCAATAAACCCTCCTTTGTAGGGCTTGATTTGTGCATAGAATAAGCTTAGTCAATAAACATGATGTGAGTAATGTCTTGGAAGTCAGATGAAATGATTGAGGTGTAAATGGTTCATTGTAGTATCTTGGTCTTGAGGAACTAGTTGGTAAAAGTGAAAATTTGGTGATTTGTTTAAGGAATTGAAAGATTCATAGCTCTTTATCAGGTTTTTTCTTTGAATTCAGATAAATTGATGATGACAAAGATGTGTTAGGATTTGATGGATATAGGTTGTAACATGAAAGATTGGTTTTTGGTTATTTTTCCTAGGTAAATAAAATTGAGTGTAAGGGTTCCTTGGTGAATGATGAAAGAGTGGATTGTTTAGTGACTCTAATTAGGTTTCTTGTGCGCAGATCAGTCATTTTTGCTGATAAATAAGATGTTTGAAGCTTGAGGATGATAAGAAGAAGTATTGAAATGAGTTGGCTTGTTGTTGCATTGTGGTTTGCAAATGAAACAATGTAACTTTTGATGAAAACAGAAAGAAATTTTAGTTGCTTATTCAATTTGATCTTCTCTTGATTCAATTGGGTCAGATGTTGGTGTAGGAGCACCTAGGTCATCAAATACTTTTCAATTTTGCAAAAGGGATGAGTGTTCAAATTTGTATTGAGTCAATCACAAAAGGTCATGGAAAAATGATGTAAATCATGTTAAAGGTCATATGAGGTCTTATTTGAATGTATTTAAGGCTATGGGTAAGTTCTAGGTGGTCAAAGTGGGAAAATGCAAACAATGCAATAATGTAATATTGTTAAAAGTTGTTAAATTGACAAAAACAAGGAAATCAGGCATATTAATGGTTAAAAGGGGTAGTTTCAACCGATGGAAAGATAGTTATGGAAAAGGAAATATCTTTAAAAGGCATGTAAAGGAGAGAAAAAGCAGAAGTTTGTGTTCTTGTAATTAGATTTTGAAATAAAAATTTCATGTTTCTGAGTTTGCTGCATTACTCCATTGTTTTGTTTTCTTGTGTTGGTAATTTAGGAACACCCAAAGTTAAATCATAGTGTGAATACATGTAAAGAGGATTTACTTTCCAATTTCAAGAGTTGGGCTTGGTTAGTTTTAGGAAACAAAAGAATAAGAGGCAGTTTTCAGTACCTGACAGAGTCCTTTTAGAAGCAAGTTTGAGAGTCCAATACGGTTTTTCTTCACTACTCCACCAATGTATGTCAAGTAAATTGGAAGAGTAGGTTAATGTTAGGATATTTTGCATGTTTTGATGATTGTAAGTGTAGGGAAAATCAAGAATACCATGGTGGAGTTGCTGCTACACTGGAAAATAGAGGATTTTCCTACACAAAGTGATGCTACAGTCATGGGACATGAATAAATAAAGCTTGCAGAGGCTTGGAAATGATGTAGAAGGTCTTGGCAGACATAAAAAATCATGTTCCAGGTGGTGGCTAGAGAAATAGAGGTTTGCAAGAGTATTTTTCACAAAACCATCCTTGATTTGTGCGTTTACACCCTATAAATGAGGGTTTATTGGATTAGAACATTTTCATGGTTTTCAATCCCTATAAATGGTGAAATATTGAGTTATAAGACATGCTTGAAGACTTTTTTGAGGTTTTGAGTGATTTGGAATGGTTTTGAAGGGGTATCCTTTGTAAAACAGGCCTAATCTACTAGCCTTTCTTCAGAGGACGGTCTGAAAGCTGATGATTTTCTTTATGTCAAACGTCTAAGAATTTTGATATGTTGTGATGTGCTGGAAAGTGTTTCTAAATGTGCATTGAGTTTTTTAATAAGCTTTGAGATAGGAATGTAACTACCAGATTCAATGGTTGACAGACCTACAAGAGGAATATGATATTGTCTAATCAAAACAAAGATGTTTGTTTAAGCAGTGGAAAGGATGATATTGAGTGCTTGGTTACTATCAAACTAATGATATGATTGATGTTACTAAATTTGGTTAAGGTGTATTAGACAGGTTTGGTGACTTTGATGGTTGGATGGGTGAGTATTATGAAGCCTTTTGAGTAAATTGGTGATTAACCACAAGATGATAATCAAGATTCTATTGTAGCAGGAGTTTGTAACTTGTAAATAGACTACTGTAGTCAAAATATGGTGAGTACAGTGCTTGATAATGGACAGATAACAGTGAGGTATGGTTTAGTTGATTTGTTGCCTTGGTGAATAAATGAAAGGATGAATTGTTCAAGTGTCAATAATCAGTTTATGTTGTTTTTATGGTGGTTGAGAATGATGTGAATCTAATTGATTAAGTCAAAGTTTTCTTTAATATGGTTTTTTCTTTGAATGAGTCAATTTGAATACTGATTAGTGGAATGAGGAATGATGGCCTATGGAATGGCTAAGAGAATTTGAGTGGATTTTGGTTGAATGAAAAGTAGATTTCTAATGAAATTATATTTGATCTTCTCCTGATTCTATTTGGGATTGAAATCCCTTGAAGAAATTATGTTGATGGTGTTTGTTGGATGCTCTGCATCAGATGTACCCTAATGATTGAGTGTTTTGATATGATGCTCTACATCACTAACTGCCTTGTCTATGATATTGCTTACTATTGTGGTTTCATAGATTTTTTCCAAGCATCCATAGTTTGTCATGTTGGTGCACCTTTGCAAGCACATGCCTCCATGTGAAGTAATTGCATCGTGATACTTATGTTGACTTTCTAAACAACTATATTGTACAGTTGAAATTTTGTCATCTATCAACATCTAGTTATTAGTTATGGAATTTGAAGTAATGCTTTGAGTTTGAATGATGTGTAATGCAACGTAACCAACAATATGAATATAAACTACACAAATCTATTAAGTAGAATTCATTAGTTAATTTCTCTTTATTCTATTACCTCTGTGTACGTTTGAGTAAATCCACTGGCACTAGGAGGTGTTTGCTTGAAACTGCCAATATTAGCCTGTTCAACATCCAAAATCACATGTATTAAAATACCATTCGTAAAACAATTCTATTAACATGTAATAAATTTATAATTGTTTACTAGTTACATACCCCACTGATAGGTGTACTGTAGAAATAAGTAGGTGGAGGACCGGTGTATCCAGTCTCAAAATTGTGACCCTACAATTTTATTAAAATAATAAAACTAAATTAGTTAATCTTGCATTTCAGAATCAAAATTAATAAATTAAATTCAATGAACATGTTGAATTTTACCTGACTATCAATGTCATTTGCACGATGCAAAATGTCAGCCATCCTCTCCATCCCCGTAGCAGCATACGGATCCTGTGTAGCAGCATACAGATCCTATGTAGTAGCCTCCTAAGTGATGGTGGGGTCATATGAACAAGTTGCCCCGCAAGATTGGCACACATGGGTTCGAAGGCCACCACCCGAAGACTCCCATGGATGGTGTTGTACAATAGGGCTAGTATGATGGATGACACTCTGGGTCAAAGTGTTGATCGACTGCAATGTCTCTACGTCGACACTCTCCTTCACAATGATAGGCATAGCGAGAGGTCGTCTCCCTTGCCGTGCAGGATTCCTCTGTGCACTGGGCCTATCCTAAGCCGACCCCCCACCTCTCCCCTGGAACTCCCTCATATCAAAATAATTTGGGATTTGGTTCAATACGAACTCATTGTATAGTTTCCTAAGAAAATATTGGGGGACTTCACAATTGTTGCATGATGGGTAATCAAAGACCAAGTACCACCTATCATAAAAACGGTTCCTAATCTCTTGGTGGTGGCACCAATGAATAGAAACCTCTTTGCATTAAGGCTAAGATTTTGATTTGTTCTAGGGTCGGTGAATAAAGAGCACAAATCACCTTTAGTAATTTTTAAATCTTTTACTTGTTTATATGATAGTTTATCTGCATAATATGCCCTAGCTACCTGCCTCCTATCTTGCCATCTCATTATTTTTTGGGTTATTGAATCTACATTTTTTAACATCTCTTTCATTGAATTTTCTAGTGTCATTCTTTCTGCAGTTGAAGCATTTGGATCACTCAACCTACTGATAAGATCCTCAATTTGTTTTTTGTTGTTCTCAATTTCACTCCTCAAATTTTGTTGAGTGCTAGGAGGGTGTTGAGTGATTGGTGGGGGAGGTTGATTTTGTTTAGGAGGATTTTCCTATTCTTCTTGTTGAGGATTTTGAGGATTTGTAGGATTATTTGCATCTCCTACAAATTTAAAAAAAAAACAATCAAATCTAACCTAAAACAAATAAAATCAACTTGAAACAAAGAAATTCAAAACAAATAGCAAACAATACTTACCTCCTGCACCTCTTCGTCATCGTGGTGCCATCTTTGCAAAGGAAAAGCAACTATTGTTGATAAATTTTGTAGAATGCCTCCTCCTAGAACACAAGCACGAAAATGAGGGTTTTTGGCCACGGGCAGAGCAAAAAAATAGACAAGAGAAAATGAATAGCTTTCACTTCTTTTTTTGCTTTTAAAATGACATAACGCGAGCGCGTTATAACGTGCTCGCATTATGTCATTTTCAAAAAAAAATTTAAGTTGGCCACAAAAGTGTAACCCAACTTCATGCACCTTCCCGTATTTGAAAAATTAGATTGCATGAAATAAATAGCATGTATCATTGTGAATTTATAGGTCTTGTTCTTAATATTGTTATTATATTGTAAATTAATATATAATGGTGATTCTGAGAACTTTTTTTTAGTTATTGTAAGGTAAATTTGGAGAATGCTCAAGTAGTTGTGCATGGTGGAGCTAGAAGTTGGTCAAAAGAGTTGAAAAATGGAACACTTTTATTTGTAAATTTTTTAAATGTGTCTACGAGTTGGAAAAATGTCATGTCCATGTGGTAGATGAAATGTATACTAGTTGTGTATATTTCTTAGTAGTATTTTTGTAAAAGAATTTTAATATTAGATATATAAATATCTATTTGAATCCATTCACCTGTATTTTAGGAAGTGGAAAGTAATTACCCAAACATTGATTGGACCCATAGTTGATCTAATATGTACTCTTGTTTGCATATTAAAAATAAAGTTTAAAAAAGGGGCTATTTTGAGCATATTATTGGTAGATTGATTACCAACTAGTGGGGTTGAGGCTATCAACTCCTATCCCCATGATAGGAGCCCACATTACCATCGGGTCCTCTCCCCTAATGGAGATGAGGCCCTTATGTTGGAATATGTATGCAAGCTTGGGCACTACATATACCTATTTTTATCTTTATATTACCAGGAAAATATGAGAGTTCAAAGAAGTAAATTTTGGTATTTTTTCACAGTAGCAAATAAAAGAAAGTGTGATCTATAGGAAATTTGGTAAATATGAAGCAATAAAATGTTATTATTCCTTTGGCATTTATATCTTATTTTTATGTTTATTTTCTCTTGAGTCTATTAGTGTTATTAGCATTATGTTATGGTTTATTAGCTTGCTTTGAGCTATTTATACTCTTATGTGAAGTTATTGGGGTGTATGTCACTTTTAATTTTATCCATTGGTTGATGTGTTTGTCAAGTGAGATATTTTATGTATTTATTGGCATTTTGGCAAATGAAATGTATTATATGCATTGATTGGTTTGTTTTCCAAACGAGACTTTTTACATATTTATTTGCATGTTTTCCAAATGAAATATTTTATGTATTGATTGGCATATTTTGCAAATGAGGTACAAGTTTTATATATTGATTGGAGTGTTTTCCAAATGTATTGGTTGGGGTGTTGGAAAAAGGATATATTATTTGCATTTTATGATGTGTGTTTAGAATACCTACATGTTTAGAGATGGTATTCTTTTACATGCCAATTGGTATATTTCGTATGCTAAGATGCATGTATGGTACTCTGACAAGATTCTTCTAAGGACTTGATGTATGTTTTTATGTATTTTTGTATACATTGAAGGTGTGAGAGCCCCTATGCATAGATGTCATTATTGGCATCATCTTATGTTGTATACTTTGAGATGCACTTAGGTTATTCTTTCTATGATTAGATGGTCACAATATTTTGTTTCACTAATATTTTTATGTCTATATTATAGATGTGATTATTATAATGATCTATGAATCCCATATTTTATTCAATTATCACATCTCTATGAATGAGTGATGTCTATTGTAATTATCTATATAGTTTTGTGCCACATTGGGTGTTTATTTCTTTTCTTTGACTATATTGTACTATTTAGGTATAATTGACGTTTCACCTAAGTGTGTAAGTACACATTTATTTTTCTACCTGAGTGTGCAAGTCTGGATTATTTTCCTAATGATAGTTATATTGGAGATGCCACATTAGGTTGTGTATTCGATAAGATGAGTCATGATTACTCAATATGAGTTTGGATCCAAATTGTTGAAGATTATAAATTCTACATGTGATGTGTGTTAAACCATGAATGTGTTCAATTGGCTTAAATGTTTACGATAAGTATAAGCATCTATTTAGGGTGAATTCAAAAGTTGACCTCAACATAGTGAAATTAATATAGTATTAAGTGTATTGTTCATTGTATTTGCTTCTTATTTGTTTAATCTACCTCATGGGTGTTTTCTTTAAGTGTTTGTCAACTTAAAAACATACACATTACTTCATCTTTTGGATTTTTAAATTTTTAAAAGTAGATATCAGCATGGTTATTATCTTGTTTTCTTGTTATAAGTATATATTTTATTTTTGTACTTTATTTTGAGCTACCTTCAAAAACGTATTTAAATTAACATTTTCTTTTAAATATATAAAAAAAAATAAAAGAAAATTTGAGACATCTACATCAAACTTTACTTTTGTATTAGATGTGTAGATCCAATCTTTTTTGACCTTGAGATTTATCATAAAAATTCAACTTGGTTGGCTTTAATTTCTTAGGAAAAATATTGTTTAACTGTCACAATTATACACTTTTTTATAGAGACTTCCATTATTTGACCATATGTTTCTCATGTATGGAGAAACATTTTAATGTTCCTAGACTTATTGGAAATATAATTAGAGAGTTACCTATTAGTGGTGACTTATTTAACTAATTTTTTATTGAACCATTTTTTTTTTGGTAGTTTCACATAGTATCTTTTATATTTCATGTTCCATAAACATTTTTTTTAGGAAAGTTGTGGGATTAGGGCCCACTCAGGATTAAAAAACAAAATGAAAATGAAGAGAATAGCTTCAAACCCTCAAGGGGGAGCACAAAGAAAAGAGAATACAGACTTAGAGGAGGAAGAAAGGCCAAAAACGCCAACATGAACAAAGAGCGGAGATTTAAAGTAAGAAAACCTAGAGTAGCACAAAGAGTCGTACAAAATATGAATAAATGCCTTCAAAAAAATCAAACCAGCTCGTTAGGATTGCTTTATTAAGCCCTCATTTTCGCTCCTATTTAAAAGAGTATCCATAGTCCATTGGGTGCCTACCTCAACCACATCTTGACCTTCAAGTCAAAGTTTTTCCACTTCAATTTTTTGACCTTTTCTTCTTCCCCTAATAGTATCACACTCCTACTTCTTCTCTCCATGCCTACCTCTACTCCTTCACACATACCATCAACAAAGTAATTAGATATTCTCTCGCACAATTTTACCATATTCCATAAATACTTGATGACCACACTATTTTATCTAAAGTCATGTGGAGGTGATTTTTTCTTTGTGTCTTCTATAATTCTATGTTGATTTTTTCATATTATTAAAACAACACAAACATATATTGTTGTTTTTATATTTTCATAAACTTGCCAAATGTAATCACTATATCAAACTAAATTTTAATTCTCACTCTTTAAAAATTGAATCCATTAATAATATCTATGATAAAAAATAAAAAAAATAAAAAACAACTTACAAGCAAAAATTTATAGCCACCCTATTAATATAAGATGTGATTAAATCATTCCATCATATTTTAAATTTCACATTTGTAATTTAAATTATCCTATTAATACTTGAAATAAAATTTCAAATTTATTTAGAATGATAAACGTCATACCTAGAACACAAGTTCAATAATACTCTTGTAAATTTAAATCTTTATGGGATATTTGATATTTTTGGCATCCAACATGCGAACAAGTATAGCTCATAAAAAAGGATAATTGTAGTAGACCAAAATACCATAAAAAGTCAAAGGGCTTCAAATACGGTCAACTGGTCGGCGAAATATGTTAAAAATGGAACAAACTTACCAAGGATTACTTTTTTAGGGTTTTTAAGATTAGCTTGAACTTATGGCCGTTTAGATAAATCTAAAATGGTAAGAAGAATGTTTTTCTGATTCTGTCAAATCTTAATGCTTTCGTTTAACCCAAAGCTGCTCTGCTTCATTAAACTATGAACACTTTCGTTTAACCAGAGCAACGGTCATATTTCCTTTAGTGAGAGAAGTGCATGTACGTCCATTGTTGGAAAAAACCTTCGTTTATCTGACAGTGATGTATCTTAACAATATGCAATGAATACTATGTCATGCATTTATCCCTTAGGAGTATTGCATAAGTCCGGCCGGTGTTGTGGTAGCACTAACAAAGTATGGAGTCTAGGTGTATTCTGAAATCTTTTAGTGAATTTTGGAGGGCTAACATTGTGTATAGAGAGGATCCAAAGTTTGAGAGTTGTTAAAAAAAAAAGGAATTTGGGGAGAGGATTCTATAGTTGAGCACTCTAATTTCGTGTTTCTCAAAATTTTATATAGAAATTTTTTTAAAAAATCATTTTTTTACAGCAGCTTTGTTTGGCAACGCCCTTGCTTATATCTAAGGTTTCAAGGCCACATCATCAAATATGATGCCACATCAGCATGCTTTTTGTCGAGGTGTCCAAAAAGGTCCCAAAAAAAAAGCGAGACTGATACTTGTGCACTAAATTATGTTTTATTGGTGCGTTGATGTGGCATCACATGATTTGTTGCTTTTCAGATATGAGGAATACATATTATTCAATTATTGGTAGTTATCATTAACACTAACAACTTTAAAGTCACAACTATTGGTTCAATATTGTTAAAAATATTGGGCATTAAATCAACAAATGCTATAAACTATTGAAACATGCTCAACTACTGAGTCCTTACAAAGATTGGGATAGATCAAAAGTACACATTATTTTAGTGTCATACAAAGATTGGGATAGAGTTCAAATTGTTGTAAAGGTGCTTTGGATTTTAAAATTTTGGATTCTACAAAATTAAAATGGAGTCTAATAGGTTGAGTGCATGCAAAAGTGCTCCAGAGTTTAAAAATCTAGAGTTTGCAAAATGCTATAAAAATGTGTCAAATTCTGAAAACTCGAGGATCTACAGTTTCATAGTTTAGAGTGGCAATAGTTTCAAAGTTTGACAATTACAATCACCATCATTTCTATAGTTTCGAACCTAGTGGTCAAAGTTTTAGTAAGTAGAACCAATAATGGCAAATTGGTGGCAACCAATGATGGTCTAATGGTCAGTGGTGTCTAATTGATTGTTATGACTATTTGTGAGTTAATGCATAAGACAGTAGATAAATCTTTGAAAAAAATCCTATAGGTAGAGACCACCCTCCATATAGCACTAGTTATAGTTATTAATGATGATGTAAAGATGATATATGCACTATACCCTACAACATAGAAAGCTACCAAGTAAAGGGAAACATTACTAACTAAAATCAAAATTTATCAAATAAAAGATAATGAATAATGAATGATAACTAGAGTTGAAGGCTAATGTAGGGATGGTATAACTAGTTCATACAATAATATGATTCTATATATCCATATAGACTATACATATTTTTGTACACTTGTTATTGAAGCCCCTTCTAAAAATACCAAAAATATAATCATCTCTAAAATTCAGAGTGTCTTATATGGAAAATATATGTTTTTGGACCTTCTTAGTGTAAATATGAAGTTAATTTTTCTTTAGGACATATCATATGAAAGTAGGTGTGTAAAAAACCCTTGCAAATTAAAGAATATTTGGAAATAAATTTCCAATCTTTCTGTAATACCATGTTGGATAAGCCATGGTCAACATGAAAGATCAAACCATTCCATAAATAAAAATGCAAGATAATTATATTATCATGCAAAGCTTGTGTTATCACTTGAAATTACACCCTTGTTGAAGCTAGTTCAACATTCTAGTGAAATAGGTGAATGGTCTCAAGGTGTAGGACCCTTGCAACCAAGATCAAGCCTCTAAAGAAGGTTGGCTTCCTTTCTAACCTATATGTAGAGTGTTGATCCAACCCAACACAAATTCAACCTAATTCACAATCTTGTTCTATTGATTGTCAACGAATAGGGGAAGAATAAATATAGAAAAAGAAAGGGGTGGTGATCCACTTAAATTAAATGGTGTTTCTTCCTACCCACTACATCAAAAATAATCAAAGAAGTTAGTAAGGACTCACACAAGTATTTATTTTACAACTCCTAAAGACAAATATAGAGATAAGGAAGTTGAAAAGCACTAAGAGGGGAGAAGAGATCCACAAATAGTCCCTAGAAACAAATATTACATCTATAGCATATACACATATAAAGTATGGAAACATTCATTCAATCAAAGAAGAAAGAAAATATACAAGAATAATAGAGGTGAGAAGAGGTGAAAATAAAAACTTTATTGGAATTAGAGGCATGGAGCCTGTTATAATAGCAGAGTTGCAAAGCATGGAAGTCTCTATAGAGGAAATAATAACCCTTGCAAAAATGAGTCATGGAGGCTTTATTCTAGAGAGAGGAAGCTGAGAATTTGTATGAAAACATGGTAGACAAGATAGAAACCATAGCCATCAAAAAACTAATGAGATGCAAACATGTGTACATTCCAATTTGATCTAGGAAACCAAGGAGGAATGATATAACATTCGTTGGGACTCTGTCATATCCTAACATTGATGATTTTTGACTTTGAGTGTATAAAGGATGAAGACCACCCACAAAATCTGTAATCTAGAGATGGAACTCTTAAAAAAGTATGTCTACAACATTGAATAGGGTATGGGTGCCATCTTCCCTGTTTGAATTCATGTGAAAATTATTAAAAGGTATATTTGTATCTCTCATGCATCAATATTTGGTATTTGGAGGATTGCTCTAAGCATTAATGGCATTCTAGGTCAAAAAAACACTTTTAGAGCCTATCGATGAAGTATCAGGCTCAGCTTATCATTGTACCAAAGAGATAAGAAAATAAATCATCTATAACCCTATAGATATTTACCATTGAGCATCAAGCCTTAGACCTACCACGTACTACTTTTTGTCATGCTAGGAAGAAAAGTGTGTCCATCTCTGATGCCCTGATGAGACAATCCTTCTGTCATGCATCAAGAATTAGACCTATGATGAAGGGGAAAGATTTGGGGAAATGAATAGTGAATGGAAGGTAGAAAGGTATGCAAAAGATGAAAGGCCTAATGAAATGACTTATAGGAATTACAAAGAGAAAAAGGAATGAATTAGGAGTTCAAGATTGGGAAGAACTCTTACCACATACCAAAATGGGATGAAGGTAGGGAGAATCTAAAATCCAAAATGTCCAATGAAAAGACTTAAAGGGATTTCAAAGGGTGGACTTTGAGTGTCAGAGATGAGAAGGAAGGCATACCAAAAAGGGATAAAGGTATGAAAGAAGTTTATAGTTTGAAATTTTGATATGAGGAACACTTAGGTGGTTTTGTAAGGTGGACTTCTAGGATCAGAGATACTTCACGAAGGGGACTTGATTTGGCATGCATGAAAGGAAGCCCCAATGGCTTAAAAAGCTAATAAATCAACACAACCAATTTCAAAAGGGGATCAAGGTGGACTTCAAAGTCGATAGAGATAGTATGAAGGCACGAGGGTAAGTAAAACCCAAAAAATCTAACAAGTCCAACACTTATTCAATTTTAAGATATTTGCAACTTGGATTTTTAACTAAGGAAACAAGGAGGGGTAATGCAACAACTAGAGGCATAAAATCATGTAAGATGGCTCATATAAGATCTCTCAAATTGGTTAAATAGTTGATGGACCATAAGGGGGGCATGAAATGACAACTTCATAAAATGTATAAAAGATCCTTACATATAAAGGTAAAGATGAAGAGGTGGGAAGGTAGTATTGAAAGTATAACTACCCCTCCAAAAGTGAGGTAAATGTGGAACACTTGGGAAAATTTTGGGGATGCATGTAGAGTTCACATGAGGTGAGACAAAAGGTATAAAGTCTCTCTAAGTGAGATTAAGTATAGTGTGAATAAGACCAACAAGGTAGGATAGTAACTACTTAGGTAATAACACTTTTCATGCTAGGTATAGGTGTCTTGCATTTATCTCATTTCCAAGACTAAGGGATAATGGTGGTTTAAATGTAGAACTAAAAAATCCCTTCCACTAAGGAGAAATATGCTTACTAAATCAAGAAGATTAGGCTATTGGGATCATGATTATCCATTTTCAATTAAAGGAGTCAAAAGTACCAATACTAAAGGAGTTGCTTACACATATTAATCTTCCAAGGTTTATAAATTGAATCATATTAAGTCTTTCTCTTAATCCATTGGTGATTTTCCATAGTGAGGATTATCTAGTTCATACAAAGGATATTTTATTTTATTTGGATGAATAAGATGAAGAGTAGAAAAAATGGGTAATACAGTCATTGAATGAACAACCTTGAGATATTGAAGTTGTGCATGTTTTAATATTATTCTCCATGAAATGCACTATGAAGGAAGAATTCTATATTATTCCTTTTAATAAATTTATCTCCTTGTTAACTTTGTATCTAATAGGAGAAGGTCTCCAAAATGGGTTTACTTGATTCAAATATTGTTCAAATCACTAGGACCATTTGAATGAGGAAAATGTAAAGTAGACCTCCAAGGTAGACCAAGATAGGGAGATACATTTTTTATCTTTTCTCATGAATATTTAATGGACTATAAGGGTGGTAAATGTAGCACGATAAGTAACTGCAAGGAATGCACCTATAATTGTAATCTTGGATTTTTTGAGGATTCTTATTATAAGTAGATGAAGGATCTTAAATAAAATTATAGGAACTGAATGCTAGAAAAGCACAATGAAAAGGGTAAGAACATTCTTCTTTTATCTTGTATCTCTTATGGTTTTCATTTACAAAAATACAATTGTGAGTTATAATTTTCATTTTGGGTGCACTAATTACATGGCCAAGGATGGAAGCTTACTCCAAATTATTTTAGAAAATTATTGATGAGAAGGATTTTATATTATATAATTTATCTATTCATGTTGGCAATAGTGGTGATATTGTGTTATATCATAATAAATAATGTTTATAATGTTCTTATTCTCACAGGAGTATCACCACCAGAGACACCACGACCACAATCAGACTCTCAAAATACACCATCGTCTACATACATCCCAGTCACTTATAACAAGCCTTTTTGGAACTTTCTAGAATTAGGGTTTTACAAGGTCATTTTTTCATTTGATGTGTTACTAGAAAAACCTTGACGTGTCAGAAAGAAAAAACATTGATGTGTTAGCAGGAAAAAACCTTGATGTGTCAACGAAAAAAATTCAGGGCATTTCCCCAAACCCCACATCTTGTTACAAGTGTACAGCATTTGCATGATCAGTCACCACATACAAACATACATCCTATCAATAAATCATATATAATTGCAAGGTTGAGACACATTTTCCAAACAAATCTCCCACTTGTCGAACACCTTGCAAGGACAATGAAAGGGTGTCACCATCATCTATAATTGCTAGGGGTCGAAAAATCCCAAAGTCTCTAAACACCATCTGAACTTCTTTGTGCTCACAAGATTTGTTAAAGAATCAACAACATTAATCAAAGTCTCTACCTTAACCAGCTTCACCTTGCTATCTTCAACCATATCTCTAACAAAATGATATTGTACATCAATGTACTTGGTCCTAGCATGAAATGTTGGGTTCTTGGCTAGACATATCACACTCTGAATGTCGCAATAAATTGTCACTACACCTTGTTTTATTCCAATATCTTAACATAGTCTCTTAAGCCAAATGGCTTCTCTACAACCATAAGTAGCTTCCATATACTCTACTTCACTAGTGGACAAAGCAACCACATCCTATCACTTACTCATCCAACTAATTACACCACCAAATAAAGTAAAAACATAAGCATTGGTGGATTTTCTGCTATCAACATCACCTGCTCAGTTTGAATCCACATAACCATGAATATCAAGGGAAATCTCATCTTTAGTCATATTACTATGATAACATAAGGAATAATCTAAGATACCCCACAAATATTTGAAGACTCTTTTAACTGCATCCCATTGAACTCTACCAAGATTAGACATATATCTAGAAATAACTCCCATTTCTTGAGCAATGTTTGGTCTAGTACAAACCATAACATACATCAAACTTCCAACTGCACTTTGGTAAGGCACTTTGCTCATGTCTTCTATCTTTGCTGGGGGTGATCCCACAATAGTGGTTTACATTTTTTGGCCAAACTAGACACTGAAATTATTATTTTTAACTAAATCTTCACATTTGGGCACCTATAGCGGCTAAACCATGAGGAACTTGAAGATGATGCAAAGTAGAGTCTTGTCACATTTTTTTTGTAGATTCTAAAAATATTTTTTTCAAAAATTTTGGAATCAGATTGCACTTCTTTTTCCATCTCCCACAAAAACTGGTTTTTTCATAAAACAACATTTTTAAAAAGTGGCACACACTATATAATGCATAATTTTTTTTCCATGAAGGATAAAATTCTAATTCTTTTCAATTTAGATTTGTAACTCCAATATCTAGTGCTTCCACTTGGTTAGATAGTTTTTTTAAATATTTTTCTTTAATCAAGTTTCAAGTCAAACCAATTACAATTCAGACATAGCATGACTATATAATGCGTAACTTTTTTTGTATATATCAAAATTCAAAAAAAAATTGTTGGATCAAGGACTTCAATATCTGGTGCACTCATGTTTTTCAAAAAAAAATTGATTTAATCTGCTATTTTTCCACATTTGTAGAAAAAATAACTTCATTTTCAATGAAAAACCTATGTTTAATAAAACTAAAAAACAAATACATAATAAAACCAAAACATATAAAAACTATATTCGTTGGATAGCTCGTTCTGAGGACTAGCTGATTCTAGTTGGGTTTGTGAAGACTCCTCCATTTTCATCCTTCAACTGAGCTTCGAAGCATAAAAAATTAGGTTTTCAAAGTGCCTAAGGGGGAGAATGAGGGAAAAGGGGGTTCGGTCAAACCCATAGGGGCTTGCTCGAACCCCTAGGGGTTTGCTCGAACCTAGGTTTGATCGAACCCAAGTTTGGCCAAACCCTCTTCCCAAAAGGGGTTTTCAAAAAAAAATTGTCTGTGCATGCATTAATTTGGTTTGCTCGAACCCTAGTTCGACCAAATGATTTTTTGGTTTGTTCAAACCAACAAGTTCGTTTGAACCCCCAAAATCAAAAAAATTACCATGGGCTCATTTTTTATGAGTTTTCCTTCCTCCATCAAATTGTAAACCACTATTGTGGCTTCACCCATGGACAATCTGAAATAGATAACTTTGTTCCAACTGAAACAGAAACACATAATGGTCTACAATCCTACATGTCAAACCTTTGTAAAATTGAGTTGACACATGTACTTTCTTTAACCAAGCCATAGCTTTCTGTTCACTCTATCTCTTTTAATTTCCATCCCAATAATGTGTTTAGTTGCACCAAGATATTTCATTTCAAATTTAGCAGCAAGTTGATATTTTAGTTTTGAAATCATACCTTTCCCTCTACTAGTAAATAAAATATCATCAACATATAATGCAATAAACAGGAAATGATCACCATCAGTTTTATAATAAACACAATGATCTGATTTAGAACACTCAAATCCCAAACTCAACACATATGTATCAAATTTTTGTCACCACATCCTAGGAATTTTTTTTAGGCCATACAAAGATTTCTTCAATTTGTAAACCAACTTACTTTTACCTCTCACTATGTAGTGCTCTGGTTATGTCATATAAATATCCTCCTCCAAATCACCATGAAGGAAAGTAGTTTTTACATCCATTTGTTCAACCTCTAAATCATAAGCAGTAGCATTAGAATTCAAAAATCTAATGGATGTCATTTTTGTAATAGGATAAAATATCTCACCATAATCAACACCCTCAACTTTATAGTAACCCTTCGCAACCAATCTTGCTTTGTACTTCTTAATACCTCCATCTCAACCAATCTTTTTCTTGAACACCCATTTACAACCAATAGAATAATTTAAATTAAAAATGTGAAATTTGAGATATGATGAATAATTTAATTACGTCTTACATTAATATGACGAATCTTTTTTTATTGTTAAATGGTATAATTTTTTGTTCATAAGTTGTTTTTTTATCATATATATCATTCATGGATTTAATTTTAAGGTGTGAGAGAATTAAATATTTAGTTTGATATGTTGACTACATTTGACAAGTTTATAAAAATATAAAGACAACAATTCATGTTTATGTTGTTTTAATAATATGAGAAAATCAACACAAAATTATAGAAGACACAACTAAAAAATCACTTCCATATGACTTTAGATAAAAAAATTAGTCATAAAATGTTTATGGAACATGGTAAAATTGTGTGAGAATATTCAAGTGCTTTTTCGATGACATTTTTGAAGGAGTAGAGGTAGGCATGCAAAGAAGCAGAAGTGTGACACAATTAGGGGAAAAAATGGAGACTAGTAGTGAAATGGTAGTCAATTGGGCATTGTTTAGGGATTGTACAAGTCATCTGGGTAGGGTTTTGATCCTTTCAACCTAACATATGGCTCACAAAAGGAATCCCCCCCTTTTTCCTCCCAAGTTCCTGTGGCCTCTAGTTTGGCGAACAACCCTCTACCTTCTTTGTTTATCCTCATGGTTTGAAAAAATAATGCCAACCCTTACAACAAATGTTGTGCATTTTACAAGGAAAAAATGTTGATCTCACCCAGAGACTAAGGGGGGGTGTGAGTCAGTCTTTTCTTAATCTTTAAAACAATTCCATTTGCAGCTTAACCATCAAATCTTAAGGAAGCTCACTACTCCCTGATGGATTTGTAGGCTAAGGCACACAAACTTAGGGAAAGATACAAGGACCTACTGAAGAGACTCATTCTCTAATAGTAGGATACATAAAAATTATAATGAGAATATGAACATGAATTGCTATAAGAGAAGCATCTAACATATGTTGATGTTGCAGCCCCTTTTTGTACAATTACTCCATCATATTGACTTCACACACTTCATACTCAACTTACACCAGGTTCTTCTTCACACACACTCTTATGCATACTCACAAATTTTAACTTCTATTAATATCATCCGCACAATCACAATCATATGGTGCACATCACCAATATACCCAAGTTGGCCTCAACAACAATAATTCTTCACAAACTAACTTGAAATCTTTGTGCAGTACTATAAATAACAAAGATTTGAATGCAATTCAAACTTGAAATACTCTTAGACATGTAGAATTTCCTCAAAAAATCATATAAATTATCTATATATTCTCCAATTGGTGCAATTACCCAAACATATGTTATGTAGAACAATTAGGCATATGAAACTATCTGTAGCACATAGTCATTTGAAAACTGAACTTGCAGACCACCAATTCACCTGATACTAGAAAGTAACATGCATTAAAAATTCCAAAACATATCCACAAAACCACATGGATAAATCATCACTTTTGGAGGAATTTGGAGCATTCCAACAAGCCTTCATCATAATTACTTTACTCTACTACATCACTGATTAGAGCTTTGTCACTTATAACTTTCATTACAGAAAGTGTAATGACTTGAAATCTTGGATATAACACCTTCACATATCGACCAACTTATCATTTGAATCGCAAGACTAAATCTTGCTTTGTGGAAGGATGTAGACCAAAACACCATGACTCTGTCTTAGAGTATACATTGTGAATTCCTTAGCAAAACTTCTACAATTTATCTTTAAGTGTGGTATACCAAAGAGGTAAGGTCTCAATGTAGGCATACTCAAAACATATTGGAACAAGTGTACCCACCTCTGCATCAGACAAATCACCATTCATACTACAATACTTATAGGTCAGTTAGCTAAATGGTTTATGATGCTAAGTGAATATAGCATCTAGTGTGTTGAACAAAAAGCTATAAAAGGACAAGTTATAGCTGACCAACTCATAGATGCACCTACAAAAGTAGATCATCCATTGGTTTCAAATTTCCTCGATGAGTATATATTTACTTTGGAAACTTTGGTGACATGGAAATTATACTTTGATGGATCAAACACAAATCATAGTTCAAGAGCAGGCATATTGTTTGTTACCCCTCAAGGTGATACCATACACAAGTCATTCAAATTTTCCTTTTCTTCTAGCAACAATATAGTAGAGTATGAGGCTCTTCTCATAAGACTACACATGGCTATTAAATGGAAGATCAAAAGCCTCTAGGTGTATGATGGCTCACAATTGGTAATCCAATAGGTTAATGATGACTATGACACAAAGGACAAAAAATTTCACTCCCTATAAGTAGATGGTTGACAATTTCAAATAGTACTTTGATCTAGCATAATATTTTGGCAGGTCCCTCGCATTCAAAACAAGGTAGAAAATGAAATGGAAACAATCATTTCTCTCTTAGATATCCCAGATAATTTTCCACAATATGAGTTCTTGGTAGAACAACTACTAATCCCTACCTTCGATATTCTCGAACTTGTATGAGATGGTGTGTGAGCTTGTTGGTCCTAACTCCCCTTGGTACCAAGACGTTTATGACTACCTATATGACCACATTATATCCCTTGACCTATTTGTGATCAACGTAAGACCTTCATCCACAAAGACTCTAGATACGCCATTGTTGATGACACTCTTTATCACTGTAGCGTAAACAACACCCTCCTATGATGTATCGATACCAATGAAGCACAAAATACCTTATGAGAAGTACACGAAGGTATATGTGGAGCCCATTCTAGTGGTCCGACTCTAGCGAAGAAGATCATATGTGCAAGATACTATTGGCCCATGATAGAGTGTAGTTCATATCATTTTGTCAAGAAATGTCGATAGTGTCATATTCATGGAGACCTAATACATGCACTAGCTCAAGAGGCACAATTGATCACATCACCATGGCCCTTCATCTAATGGGGACTTGACCTCATAGGTAAAAATTCATCCCACCTCATCTAATGGCCATAAGTTTGTTATCACAGTGACTGAGTACTTTACCAAATGGATTGAAGCTATTCCCGTGACATACATCACTAGAAAACAAATATCTAAATTCATCATCAATTATATCATTTATTTGTATGGTGTCCCACAGTCCATTATCACGGACAATGGTCATCCATTGTAGAACCAAGATGTCCTTCAACTATGCAAAAAATTCCATATCAAACATCACTTTTCCAGTCCATACTATCCACAAGGTAATGGCCAAGTCAAGGCATCTAACAAAACCATCATTAAAATCCTCAAAAATACTATAAATGATGTTGGTCGCGATTAGTACCTTTATCTTAATCTCACCCTATGGGACTACCACACTAGTATCTGCACTCCCACAGGAGCCATCCCATATTCCTCAGTCTTTGGTTTTAAGGCCATCCTACCTTTTTCCGGGAAAATGTGTCTCAACCTTGTAATTATATACGATTTTTTGATAGGATGTATGTTGGTATGTGGTGACTGATCATGCAAATACTATACACTCATAACAAGATGTGGGGTTTGAGGCAACCCCCCAATTTTTTTCACTGAAATGTCAAGGTTTTTTCCCACTAACACGTCAAGGTTTTTTCCCACTGACACGTCAAGGTATTTTCCCTAGATTATTATGAGTGGTAAGCACAATCATGAGAAAATTATTTATTTCATTTTTTATATTTTTAATGGTGTTTTATATAACAAGGTTTGAATGTACTAGTGGATATAACCTAGATTATTCAAAATTATTATGATGTGAGGTTAGAACACTTAAGTTATAGAAACATGGAGATGATGAGACTAAAGAAAACAATCCATGAGTTGCTTTAGTATACCCATCTATAGTTAAACTTGTAAACAATGTGTTATTATAAGTTATTACTAATAATGGTTTAAGAAGCGAAAGGCTAAGGAGCATCTTGAGTGTCAGTGTAGATAGCTTTTATACACCTTATTATGTTAAATTTATTTAAATTTAGCAACATAGCTCTAAGGTTATATTTTTTGAGTTATCTAAATTATAATTAACTTATAAATATGGATAATTCATAGTAGTGTTTATTTAGTAGAACTAGAATTTAATCTCAATTATTATTCTTTTCACCTCCCTAGTTCTCTCCCTATTTGAACTCAAAGTTAAATTTATGATTTCAAGTCTAGTACACTCATCTTATGGGGTAGCTCTCTTTCACCTTCAATGATATGGGGTTAACTCTCAATTGGAGTCAGTTAATAGTCAATTAGATTGCATTTTTTATTATCTTATTGGAGTGTGGATGAACCTTGCCTTTATAGCAAGATCTCTCCATACTCCAAGGTACCTCCACGAGTACCAATTTCTTCTCAAACTACCACATTGTGCCACTTGGCACAATCTCATGGCTTGAGAGGTCCCACTCCATCATAACCCTTGATCTCTTTATTCAATCCTCACTGTTGATCTTCCCCATCAAAAAAACTATAAATTGACCTTTAGCCCATGCAATATTAACATACTTTCGAATGCAAGATTATGTTGTAGAATTGAAGAGCACACATAAACTTTATCAAAGGGAGCAACCATTTTCATGTAACTAGGTGATCTAACATGAATTATTTATTTCATTTTATATTTATTGGATTTCCTAACACCTAATCTGAGTGTTTTTTTGGTTGTGGTGTTTGATCGATTTAGGTGTTTGAATTGACCAACATTGCACAATTTCCTTCCACGTGCCTATAAAAATCCACTTATGTAATACAATATAAAGATTGGAAGTCCACAGGTTGAGATCAAGTGACTAGAGCATTGGGTTCTCCTTGTGGTATCAAACCCTCTTTGAATGACAAATTCCATTGCTAGTAAAAATGCTTTCTAATTTACTCCACCAAATGCAACAATGAACTAATAAATTAATAAATTTTAATGATGAGGATTTTTATACATGAATATTATCCACTAATATGTTGTTTTCAATTGAGTGAATTTGATAAGTTAAAACCCCTATTATGTTGTGTTGGTTATAAAAAAAGGCATGACCAACTTACATCATTCAGTCAATTAATTATCAAACTGGGTGTGTCTTAGAGCTATATGCGATAAGGACAGTTGTCATGGATTTTTCGGGGGTTTTGAACTATAAATAGTGACTATTGGTTTTGGTTTGGCTCCTTCAAGAGCTTTCAGGAGCTCTCAAGAGCTCTCAGGAGCTGAACTTTAATGACTAATTCCTAAGGATTAATTATATCTTATTTCCTAATTTAAATTTTTGTTGACTTATTTTTGAATTCATTTGACTTGATTAAGACTGATTCATGGAAAAGACTAACATTTACCTTAATTCTTAATCTAGAATTCAAAATCCAAATTTAATTATATTTTTCTTCAAAAGAAATCTATCTTAAGATTTACTGGAAAATAAATGTTATTTTACATAACAGAAATAAATTGCAAGGAAATAACAATTAATCTAGAAAACATAAATACTAATATCCATGAATAGATCTTCCAAAAAAAATTTAGTTTCATCTTTCCATAAGTTCCCATCATTGCTTCTATTAAAACTCAACAAATAATTACCAAACTTAAATCCTATAAACAACATCTAAATCTGATTAACTCAATAAACTTTACAACAAATCTAACAAACCATTCTAAGCATAATGAACTAAACTTAAAAGTGATTTAACACAGTTGTTAAAAATGATTCAAACGAAATTAACATTCCAGATTTAACATGTCCAATGAATTGAAAATGATTGAAACAAACTTAACATTCCAGATTTGATATTAACGGACATAAATATCATACACTCTGAAAAATACCACACAAGGTCAATTCCTTTGGTTGAGCAAGCCATGCTCTTCCTCCGGTGAGACCTCTAACACAATGATTCGAGTTAACTTCTTATTTTCATTCAAATTGATCAAATTTGGAACACAGAATAGAGTATTGCAACCATTACAAGATGCTATATGAAAATTATCTAACTCCTTTCTAAAACCTAAACATGGATATTTATAACCATATCCTTATTGAATTCAAAACATGGCGTTAACTGCCAAGATTCAAGGCGTCTAAACTAAAGACTAAAATAAAACTAAAACATAACCAAAATAGGACTGAGAATAGACAGAGAGAGAAATGTTAGATCAACGCTGGGAGTGGAAGTTCTTAAACCGACTAAAAGAAGCTAATTTGAAACTTCAGTTATTCATCATCTAGCTGTGCCAATTAGTGACATGATTGTCTTCATTTGATTAAATAGGGAGTTTAACTTTATCATCAGTCATCATTCTTTTAAATACCCTGAATATAATCCTTAAGAATAGGATACCAATTATGACAATAAAATATTAAAACTACATAATTAACCCATTAATATCATCACAAAAGCAACACATTTAATATAAAGCATTATCTAGATAATATATCTACCAAATTAGCCAAACATAAAGCAAAGCAAGTAAATATATTAGTCTATAGTCTACCACCAGTCATGTTAATTAATAAAATAAACAAGTCTTTTAAACATAAAATGACTATATGAAAGTATCTTTGAGTCCCTCATCATCAAGCATGAATTATTCACTACCATTTGCTTCATGTTTGTTTAATCTACCTCATGGTTACTTTCTTAAGTGTTTGTCAACTTAAAAGCATGCATGTTACTTCATCTTTCAAACTTTTTTAATTTTTGAAATTAGATCTTGTCATGGCTATTATCTTATCCTCTTGTTATAACTATAGATTTTATTTTGTGTTTCATTTTGAGCTACCTTGGCAATAGTACTTAAATTAATATTTTCTTTTTAGTATGAAATTTTATTAGAAGAAAATTTGAGACATCTTCATCAAACTTTACTTTTTTATTAGAAGTGACTTATTTAACAAAAAAATTTATTGAACCATCTTTATTTTTATTTTAGTGTCACATAGTATCTTATACATGTCATGTTGCATAAACATTTGATGATCAAAATTATTTATTTAAAGATTGTGGAGGTGATTTTTTATTTGTGTCTTCCATAATTTTGTGTTGATTTTCTCATATTATTATAACACAAAAAATGTATTGTTGTTTCTATATTTTTATTTATTTTTCAAATTTAGTTACCATGTCAAATTATATATTTAATTCTTACTCCTTAAAAATTGAATCCATCAATAATATCTATGATAAAGACAAATTATAAACAAAGATTTAAACCATGTGACAATACGAAAAAAGAGTTACCCTAATAAAGAAACACTTAATTAAACTATTCAATCAATATGATATAACTCTTGACATTATTAACCTTACGATTTATGATATCTTAAATTTCACATTTATAATTTAAATTATCCTATCAAAACATGAAATAAATATCAAATTTACTTATAAAGATAAATGTCATAAAACACAAGTTGAATAATACTCTTATAGATTTAAATATTTATGGGATATTTGATATTTTTGGCATTCACCATGCGAAAAAGTATAGCCCATACAAAGGATAGGGTAAAACCCTCGATTGCCATTTACTCCTTGTTCACCTATCCCCCCAATAACCATTTACATTTTAGTCATTAAAATGTTGTAGTTATACCAATAAAAAATTAGACATTACACCAGTATATGTTCACTACTTAGTCTGTAAGCAACCAACAAAAAAAATAGATTTAAACATATATTGGTATAATTATGTTTTCAACACAAGTCAACTTGCACAAAATAAATTCATTTATGAATTAAAAAAGGTACACTGATGTTTACAATAACCACTCCATGCAAGTGGCTTAAAGCTTCTAGTGCATTGTATTTACATGTATACATAAACATTTAATGGTGCACAATGTCACATAATTTAAAACATTATAAACAGTTAATGGTCCACATTCTGACATAATACAAATCATTGAGCAACTTTATAAGCTATCAGTTGCACAATCACCCACACATCCCTTGACATCTTCATGCATTAACTCCATCAACTTCTGGTACATGCATAAATAGTTAATGGTGTAAGGCTCCCTAATATACCAAAAAACATAGTATAATTCATATATCTGATTGAATTTAATAGAGCCACCTATTTTTACAATTAAACCAAATATAAAATTGATTTCCTAAAGGCCACGGAAAAACTCTAGCATAGATGGCCACTGCAAAATGAAATGATAGATTGTTTCCCAAAAAAAATTCAAATTTGAAAGTCACCCACCACAATTCAATGCATTCAATTTACCAATTCGAATGAAGTTTTAAGAGGGAATTTCCACGGTCATTTTCATTATGAATTCTGCCCTGCTTTCATTGAATATCCTCTGTAGACTTCAGAGCTTACTAAGGCAACTTCTACACATTCCTCTTAAAAGGGAGCTTATTCAGGTCAGTACACCCAGAATAAGTAAATTCATGTTTTTATTTATCGGTATACTAGATTTACATTTATGTTGTCTGTTTCATTATTCAATTTTCTCTTTTATATTTATGTACTCAGTGTTTACATTATTTTCAACCTCTTTGTTTTACATTTATGTTGTCTGTTTCAATATTCATGGTTAATCTTTTGATGCAGGAGCATCCAGTGGTGTAAGGGCAATCTTGCATCACCCAAAAATAGTTAAATTTCAAGTTTCTCAGTTTTTCGATGTTTTTACATTTTTGGATACCCTTTTCATCATAATGAAATTCTCAATTTATGATTGTTATTTTTTGTTCTTGGGTTGAATGATATTACAGTTTTAGTTTCCCAGATTTGCACCTAAAAATCTTCCAAGTTAGATTTGAGGCACTTAGAGTTCCTAAAATGGCCCTGAAACTTTCCAAAATTGGCATAGCAATTTTAAACGTGTTATTGACTTCGAGACCTTTCCAACGGTTCAAACGGTTCGCGAATCGGAGTCCCGGATCAAAAGTTATGGCCCCGGGAAGTTGGCACACTTTCTAGAAGATACAATTGCAAATGCTCTTTCGAAATTTGAACTTCATGTTGTAAATTTTCGGCGCCAAACTGCCTAAACTCAAATTTGAATGTTGTTTTGGCTACAAACTAATGAGGATCTCTATTTATGGGCGGGTTTCTAATTTTTGGGTAACTTTTTGGGGACAAGCTCGCATATTGCGAAAGGGTTATTCTATAGCTTTTTGTAGCTTGCATGTGTTGTAGAACATAGGGATTGAGATCCTCTATACGTAAGAAGCTCCATTTTCTGAATAATAGAATTATTCTCTTGTTTGTGGGTTATTTTTTGTGTCTTGGGCTATGCCCTCATCATCTTTTCTATTTAAGTACTCACTGGTTACATTTTTTTCAGCCATACTATTCTACATTTTTGTTGTTTGTTTCATTATTCAATACTCTTTTATATTTATCAGGCATAATATTTTATTTATTCAATATATTCAGTGTTTACATTATTAATAGGCTTAATGTTTACATTTATGTTGTCTATTTCATTGTTCAATATAATCTTTTATATTTACGTACTCAATGTTTACATTAATTTCAGGCATACAAATAATTTTTCTTTCACTCAACTATTCAACTTAGCATTATTTAATCATATCGTAGTTGCATTATATTTATATTTATGTACTCAGTGTTTACATTATTTTCAAGCATACCAATAATTTTGCTTTCAGTCAACTGTTCAACTTAGCATTATCCATTATTTAATCATATCGTAGTTACATTTTTTTCACCTGCATTCATCATAAATCAAATATTATAATAGCACCATTATACCATACATCAAATATAATAACATTAGCATTAACCATTTTTTAATCATATCATAGTTATATTCTAAATCCGTCTTTAATAATGGCTAGGGTTTCATCATAGAAGATTGTATATATATATATATATATATATATATATATATATATATATATATATATATATATATATATATATATATATATATATATATATATATATATATATATAATATGATAAGAATGTGTAGGGTTTCATCAAAGTAGATTGTGATGAAGGTGCAACCTGAGACTTAGAAAATAACCCACAAACAAGAGAATAATTTTATTATTCAGAAAATGGAATTTCTTACATGTAGAGGATCTCCAATCCCCAAGTTCTACAACACATGCAAGCTACAGAAAGCTACAGAATCACCCTTTCGCAATATGCGAGCTTGTCCCCAAAAAGTTACCCAAAAATTAGAAACCCGCCCATAAATAGAGCTCCTCTTTAATTTGGAGCCAAAACAACATTCAAATTTGAGTTTAGGCGGTTTGGCACAGAAAAATTACAACTTGAAGTTCAAATTTTAAAAGAACATTTGCAATTGTATCTGCTAGAAAGTGCGCCAACTTCCCGGGGCCATAACTTTTGATCTAGGACTACGATTCACAAACTGTTTGAACTGTTGGAAAGGTCTCGAAGTCAATAATGCGCTCAAAATTAGCTATGTCAATTTTGGCAAGTTTCGGGGCCATTCCGGGAACTCTAAGTGCCTCAAATCTAACTCGGAAGATTTTCAAGTGCAAATCTGGGAAACTAAAACTACAATATCTTTCAACCCAGAAATAGAAAATAAAAAACGTAATTTGGGAATTTCATTATGACAAAAAGGGTATCCAAAAATGTAAAAACATCTAAAAACTGAGAAACTTGAAATTTAACTATTTTTGGGTGATGCAAGATTGCCCTTACACCACTGGATGCTCCTGCATCAAACACCCAAAGTAATTTGATAAGTGACCTGTCACGTCTCAGATGGTTGAGGAAAACCCAACCAGTCAACTGCTACCTCAGATAGCCAGGATGAATCTTTCACAGGCCTTCCTCTCCATTTCACCAAATATTCTTCATACTGCCTATTTCTGGTACTCCGTCCCACATGACTATCCAAGATTGCTTCAATCTCCTCCCTTTCTGAAGTAGGTGCTAGAATTCCATACTGCCCTATTGCTATTACTTCCTCCATTCCACCTTCATGATACTCTGTCAAATCTGAAATGTTGAACACAGGGGAAATGTTGATTCCATCAAGCAACTCTACCTCATATGCATTCCCTGAATCATGCTTCTTCAAAATCCTATAGTGACCGAATTTCTTCATCTTCAATTTGTTATAGGTTCCCACAAGAAACATTTCTTTCCTCAAGTGGACCATTACTTCATCGCCAGTCTAAAACTCCTTATTCCTCCTTTTATGATCTGTCTTAGCCTTATATTGCATATTCATCTTATTAATGTGTTTTCGTACCTTCTCACGTATATTCTTGATGTGCTCTGCAAAATCTTCTGCTTCAGCACTTATTTTCTTCTCTTGGTCCATCTTCCTCAATTTTGGAGTTGTTCTAAGGCTACCTCCATACACAATCTGGAATAGTGATCTACCAGTGCTTCTATTGACAGAATTGTTGTAAGAAAATTCTGCCTGGGATAAGATCAAGTCCCATCCCTTGGGTTTATCTCCTACCAAACATCTCAGTAGGTTACCCAGACTCCTGTTAACAACCTTTATCTGCCCATCTGTTTGTGGATGGTGTGCAAAACTGAACTTCAACTCTGCCTTCAACTTCTTCCACAAGGTCCTCCAAAAGTACCCCACAAATTTGGTGTCACGATCTGAAACAATACTCTTTGGCAGACCATGTAGCCTCACCACCTCTTTAAAGAACAAGTCAGCAATGTGGACTACATCATGGGTCTTCTAACATGGAATGAAATGTGCCATCTTTGAAAACCTATCAACCACCACAAAGACTGAATCATTCCCTTGTTGTGTCCTTGAAAAACCAAGAACAAAGTCCATATTTATATCCTCCCATGGCCTCTCTGTTACAAGTAAGAGCTGATATAAGCCTGTATTCTGGCTCACTCCTTTAGCCATCTGACATACCGTGTAGCTTTGTACAAACTTCTTCATATCCTGTGACAACTGAGGCCAATAATAATGCTCATTGATAATGGCAATGGTCTTATCCTAACCAAAATGTCCTGCCATTCCTCCACTATGCTTCTCCTTTATCAGGTTCTCCCTCATGGAACTCCTCGGGATACACAATTGACTTCCCTTAAATAACATGCCATCCTGGATTATGAAATCCAGCCACCTTGTCTTGTCCACTGTAACAGGTTCCTTGCAAGCTTTCCAAGCCTCTGCAAAATCGGGGATCTTCTGCGTACAGCTGTCTTAAGTTCATTGAACCCAACCACTTCAATCTACATCTTTGTCATCAATGTATGCCTTCTACTTAAGGCATCTACAACCCTATTTGACTTGCCACTCCTATGTTTCAAAACAAAGGTATAACTCTGCAAAAACTCTACCCATTTCATATGCCTCTAATTTAATTTTCCCTGACTATTTAGGTACTGCAAAGCCTAGTGATCAGTATATAGAACAAATTCCTTCGGAAACAAATAATGTCTCCATTTCTTTAATGCTTGAACTATTGCATAAAATTCATGATCATATACAGAATACTTTCTCTTGGCATCATTTAACTTTTCACTGAAATAGGCAATGGGCTTACCTTATTGGCTCAACACTGCTCCAATGGCACAACCACTGGCATCACAATCCACCTAAAACACCTTGTTGAAATCTAATAGGGCTAGAACAGGTTGCTCTGTTACCTTCTGCTTCAACAGTTCAAAACTCTTTGCCGCTCCAGTGCTCCATTTGAATTCTTTTATATCCCTTCTCATTGTTTCAGTCAGGGGTCCACAAATACTACTAAAGTTTCTAATGAACTTTCTATAAAAACTAGCCAAACCATGGAAAGATCTCACCTTGGTAGCAATTCTTGGGGTAGGCCATTCCAGAATAGCCTTCATCTTCTCTGGGTCCATCTTAAGACCTTCTGCTGAGACAACAAACCCCAAGTACACTAACTCCCTCTTCACAAAACTACACTTCTTTAGATTAATCAATAGTTTCTCTTCTCTTAACTTCTCAAAGGCTCTCTTCGAATATGCATTAGATGCTCATCCAACATCTTACTGAAAATCAAAATATCATCTAAATACACACAATAACAAAACTTCCAAGAAATTCTTTTAGTACCTCGTTCATGAGCCACATGAATGTACTCGGTGCATTGGTTAGCCCAAAAGGCATGACTAACCACTCAGTATAGGCCCTCTTTGGTCTTGAAGGCAGTCTTCCATTCATCTCCCTCTCGAATCCGGATCTGGTGATATCCACTCTTCAGATCACCTCGTGAAGTACTGAGCTCCACTCAAACAGTCCATCAGTCATCCATCCTTGGCAAAGGAAATTTGTACTTGATTGTTATTCTGTTTATGGCTCGGAATCAGACATCCTCCACTCCCATCCTTCTTTGTGCAGTGTGTCCGTGACATGGACTCAAACTCTCCTGTATCAAACCCTTTCAACAACTCTTGAACTTGTCTATTCAATTCCTCATTTTCTGTTGAGTCATTCTCATGAGCTACCTTATTTGGCAAACTAGCTCCAAGAATCAAGTCAATCGATGGACTGATCTTCCTTATTGGTGGTAAACCCCTCGTGTACATTATCAGAAACAATATACTAAAACTCATCCAACATCCTAGAAACTTCTTCTGGAACCTTTCTCACTATCCTCCTTACTCACTCTAGGAATCAATGCATAACACACATGCTCATGCTTCCATACCTTCTAAAAAATTTCTTCCATCTACATAACAAATTCTAGCACTATTGCATACCTTTTCTTCGGGTCTCCTTCAGTGGGTTTCAACTTGTGATCAACCCCATCCTTTGTCACGAATAAGTGTTTGCATGACCATCATGTATAGCTCGCCTATCGAACTGCCACGGTCTCCCTCAACAACATGTGACATGCATCCATGGGGATGATATCATAGAGTACCTCACATGGTAGCTCCCGATCTTGAACTTTACTAGGCACTGCTCATTGACCAAAACTTTGTGGTCTTTCCAACCAGGCAACTGATAATGATGCGGGTGCCTTTCCTCTTCAAATCAACTTTGTGACCATCTCTTTCATACACAGACGGTGCTCACCGTCAATAATGACATCACAACATTTTCCTTTCACACTTTCACCTTGTGCGAAATAGATTCTTCCTCTGTTTGGTTCCTTTTCTCAATCACAGGGCTCTCCTAATCACTAGGGCTTCTCCCCTTTCAACATCATCTGAATGTTCATATTGGGCCTCCTCATCTGCATGCGCAACCCTTCCATGACCTTCTGCCTTTTGTCTGCTTCCTTGGTGTTGTGGACATTCATAGGCTTGATGCCCTTCTTCACCACACTGAAACATGTTCCTTTAAAACCACCTCTTCCAAATCCTTGTCCATATCTCCCTCATCCTCTACCTCTTTGATCACCACTGTTTTGATTAGGAGGGTGGTAGAAGTTGTCATTCCTTTGGCCTTTGGCTGGTACCCACATCTTCACTTTTCTTTTCATCATCATTTCGTCTTCTTGAAGGTCTTCCATTGCCCCTTCCATTTTGACCTCCTCATCATTTTTGCTTGCCATCAAATCTTTTGTTTAGCTTCTCTTCAACCTTCAGAGCAAACTAATACACATCCTCAATGGTGGTCATTCTGACTAGGCTTAACTCCTCCTGAATGCTCGGTCGTAACCCATTAAGATATCGGGCTACCTTCTCCTTATTGGCCTCTGTGTCACTCGTTCTGATGATTATCTTGTGAAAATATTTAGTATATTCTTTCACAGATCTGCTTCCTTGCTTTAACCCTTGCAATTTCTTCAACAGATCTAACTCATAGTCCACTGGTATGAACTACTTCTTTAGTTTCTCTACCATGCGATCCCATCTGGTGACATTTCTTTTTCCTCTTCGACCTCTTCTTTCCACCAAATACTGGCATGGCCCTTCAGCTTCATTTTCACAAACTTAACCCAATATAGGTCTTCTATTTCCTCATACTCAAAATATTCTTCTAGCTCGTTGATCCAGTCGATCAACTCTTCTGGGTTCAGACTTCCGGAATAACTGGGGACTTATGCTCTGGGTCTTTTCCCGATCTTTGAAATGGCCCTTATTAGCCGCATTTTGTCTTGATCAATTGCTTCTTCTTCCTCTTCTACATTTGAACCTTCTTCCTCTCCTTCATCCTCACTTTCCTCCCTTAGGTTTAACCCTCTTCTCAACTGCTCTTGTAACGCATCAATCTGTCTTTGGAGGGCTACTAGTGCATCTCTTCCACCAGTATTTCTTCTGCCTCGACCACCTCTGGCACCACCACACCTACCAGGCATCACTCTTGGAGGCATCTTTCTTGACCTTGACCCACAACCATGGTCATGGTGCAAACTACCTCATGATCGGTGATCTGTCCACACTCTCAAGAAAACCCGCTCTAATACCACTTGATGAAGGTGTAGCCCGAGACTTAAAAAATAACCTACAAACAAGAGAATAATTTTATTATTCAGAAAATAGAACTTCTTACATGCAGAGAATTTCCAATCCCCAAGTTCTACAACACATGCAAGCTACAGAAAACTATAGAACCACCCTTTCACAATATGTGAGTTTGTCCCCAAAAAGTTACCCAAAAATTAGAAACCCACCCATAAATAGAGCTCCTCTTTAGTTTGGAGCCAAAACAACATTCAAATTTGAGTTTAGGCGGTTTGGTGCAAAAAATTACAACTTGAAGTTCAAATTTCAAAAGAACATTTGCAATTGTATCTTCTAGAAAGTGTGCCAACTTCCCGAGGCCATAACTTTTAATCCAGGACTCCGATTCGCAAACCGTTTGAACCGTTGGAATGGTCTTGAAGTCAATAATGCACTCAAAATCCGCTATGCCAATTTTGGCAAGTTTTAGGGCCGTTTTGGGAACTCTAAGTTCCTCAAATCTAACTCGAAAGATTTTTAGGTGCAAATCTGGGAAACTAAAACTACAATATCTTTCAACCCATGAATAGAAAATAAAAACCGTCAATTGGGAATTTTATTATGATGAAAAGGGCATCCAAAAATGTAAAAACATCTAAAAACTGAGAAACTTGAAATTTAACTATTTTTGGGTGATGCAAGATTGCCCTTACACCACTGGATGTTCCTGCATCAGATTGTATATATATATATAATTTGATAAGAATGTGTACAGTATCATCATAGTAGATTATATATATATAATATGATATGAATGTGTAGGGTTTCATCATAGCAGATTGTATAGATATATATATAAAAATATGGTAAGAATTTGGTGTTTGATTGCATTTTGAAATCTTTAAAAATCATTTCTGTGTATGGCATGAAGGTTTTGACTATAATCATTTCTATTTACATGTGACTGCCGACTAGTAGAAAAATGATCCATCGTGAATTATTATGTCTTATGTTGTGATATTCTTATCAGACTGTAGACATACATACATACATATATATATAGTCATGCCATGTATTGTTTCCTCATATACAGTCATGTAGATTTTACATGTGACTGGTACAAATTTGATCCACCTCTCTCACCTGCAAGATTTTTTGTTCAATAGTGGATTTTTGTTGGGTTCGATGGTATTTGATTGCATTTTGGCATCTTTAAAAATCATTTCCTGTGTATGGCATGAAGGTTTTGACTGTCTTATTCTGTTGTGAATTATTTTGTCTTATTCTATCTATGCCATCGATTTTTTGACTGCTATGCCTTTTTTTGACATTATTCTATGAAGTAATCAAATGTAATGTGATTTAAACAAAACATTGACAGAATTTTCACCAATTATCATCATGAAATTTATTGGGTATATAATAAGATACATAATCTTCAAAGATTTTATCATTTAATCTTATATGGAGCTGCAGAAAACGTCTCCGCCTCTTAATAATATTATGTTTCCACAGTCCATGACCATTACTAATCAAGATTTCTGGATAAAACTCTGTGCAATTTTTCTTCATCAACATTTTGGATCATGGAAATCTTGATCCAAATGACATGGACCTTAACATATGCAATCTGATGGGTGGTATATATCTATATAAGACTGTACATATGTAATCTGATATATATATATATACATATATATATACATATATATGTATATGTATATATATATGTATATATATATATGTATATATCTATATATCTATATGTATATATGTCTATATATATATGAATATATGTATATATCTATAAATATATATATATATATATATGTATATATATGTATAATCCGATATGGATAATTATGATGAAAATGAGGAAGAAAACTGTGGGAGATGAAGACTTTAGGGCTTAAAGCTACCCAACAACTCGTAGTTAAGTTAACACGTATGCGTGGTTTCATGAAGGCTTAAGGGGTACGTGGTTAACTCATATGCATGGTTTGATGAAGGAATATGGGGCACGTGGAGAACATTTTAATGTGATGAGCTTGATGGTAAAGGGACCACCTCCTAACGGACCCACGTGATATTTTGATGGGGAATTCCTGCATACAAACGTAACTTGAAATAGGTGAAATGATATTTGGTAATAAGCAATTTTTCATTCAACACACCATTGTTTGGCAGGAAAATACAAATGTGAAAGTCAATCAACACAATTCAATGCATTCAATATACACATTGTAATGATTTTATAAGAGGCAATTTCTAGTGTCATTTTCACTACGAATTTGCATATGCTTTCACAGCATATCCTCTACAAAACTCAGGCATAGATGGTCACTGCAAAATGAAATGACAGATTGTTTCCCAAAAAAAATTCAAATTTGAAACTCACCCACCACAATTCAATCAACCCATTCGAATGATTTTTTAAGAGGGAATTCTCATATACTAAGTCTCCACCTCTCTTCACCTACAAGATTGCTTTTTTAACAGTGGGTTTTTTTCGGCGTCATTAATGTTTGAGCGCTATGATTTATGTTGACATTATTCTATGAACTAATCTCATGTTATTCTTTGTTGCACTAACAAGTTATTCAATTTTCACTGTCCGTACAGGTTAACTAGAAAATTATGGCACCTGCTAGAAGGACTACAAGGGTTGTAGGAAGAGGAAAATGTGCAATTAGAGTAACTCGTGGGGCGCACTTCGTTGAAACACAACCTGATGAAGAATTTCATGCAAATCCCAGCCCACAAGATGTTTCTGACTCTGCAGATGAAGCCACCAACAAAACAGAAGCCAAACTTCCTATTCAGCCAAATGTTCAACCTGTTGTGCAACTGTGCTCACCTGTACCCATTAGGCAGTGGACATATGTTGATATGGAAGGAGCAGTTAAGATTGTTGAAGAAAACAACATGTCAATCAGGGCAGCAGCAATCAAGTGGGGTATGCCACCTAGCAGTTTGAGGGCATGGTTGTTAGGACAAACCACCACAAAGAGGAGGGGTCCACGTACAATTTTAACTAAAGAGGAGGAGACTGAAGTTGTCAAATGGCGCAAGGACATAGCAAGATTGGGCCACATATTGCAACTAAATCAACTACAAGCCATTGTTTCCCAAATAACAGCAAGTCAACCCAATCCTTTCACAAATGGGGTCCCCGAGAGGTCATGGTGGGAAAGATTTCAAAGAAGGCACCCAGATTTCACAATCAGAACAGCTGAAGGAGTGTACAATGACAGAGTGATTATGGTTCATTCTTCTGTCGTGCAAGCATTCTATGACAACCTCGAGAGCCTGATTAAACTTAACCAGTATGGAGCAAGTCAAATATGGAACTGCACTGAGACTGGTACTCAGGCTAGAAGGAACTGCGGAATGAGAGTTATTGCCAAATTGGGTATAGAATATGTACCACATTTGGTTTCAAAAAGTAGAGAGTGGATCACAGTGCTAGCTTGTGTAAGTGCAGCTAGGATAAGCATTCCTGGGTTCTACTTGTTTAAATCAAAGAGGCACATGCAAAACTATATCTCTAAATGCAAGGTAGGGGCATTGATGGCAGTCCAAGAATATGTTTGGATGACAAAGGAACTATTTCTCAAATGGTTAGACCATTTTGTAGCTAATATCCCTGGTGGGGTTTCACCGACAAACTGGGCCCTTCTCATTTTTCATGGTCATGGCAGCCACGTGGCTTTCAAGACCATTGAACAATCACAAAAATTAGAAATAGACCTGCTAACACTGCCTGTTCATACTAGTCACAAGCTGCAACCATTGGATGTAAGAATTTTTTCTCCATTCAAGGCATATTTTAGAGAGGAAAGAACTATTTGGCAGGCTGCAAACCCACATATTTATATTGGACATGAAGAGTTAGCAAGTTTTACAATCCAAGCTTTCAGAAAAGCCTTGAAACCAAGTAACATTGTTAGTGGGTTCCGCAGAAGAGGAATATGGCCTCTTTATCGGTCAGCCCTTGACAATGACATGGGCCCAAGTGAGGGCTATGTTGTTGAAGATGATGTTGCAACTCCTACAACTGAAGATGAACCAGTCAGAATGGAAACTGAAGATGATGTTATGGTAGCAGAGACATGCTTGCATCTTCTTGGTTACAATGAGGATGTAATAGATGGTTTTGTGAGGGAATATGATGCAAGGGAAGTGGCAAGTGGTGTTGCAGCAAAATGCAATGGGGGTGATGAAGCTACAACACACATTCAACTAGAAATCCAACAAGTTTTAGCAGATTTCCAACCAGAAGTTCAATCAGTTATTGCACCCTCCACTGAAGATACATCCACTACATCAATAGGCCTTAGTTTTCCAACTCAAGTTAGCCAACTGGAATGGATGCATGAAGCAGCCACAAACCTTGGAGTGTAAATAAATCAAACTAAGGAAGAATTCAACCTCTCTATGCCTTCCCCACCACACGTTGATCCAGTTGAAGTAATACATTACTTCACTAATGCAATGAATTGGCAACAACATAGTGATGGTCAAAGTGAAGATGACAATGCTATTAGTGAGGAAGAAGCTGAGTTTGTGCCATTCACCCCACATGATGGATTGCAAACAATAACACCAATCAGCAAATTCTTGAAACTTCCAATGCAGAGGGTCCAAGGAACATCATGGAGAGGTTGTTCGGGAGTGCTTCACCTTAGTAGGAGGTCCCAAGTACTAACATATGACACCTTCATTGAATTGTTTAGCCAACAAGAGGCAGAGAAGAAAAGGTGAGAAGAGTTGTAGCAACGTAATAAGGAGCAGATGTTGCAAAGAAAGGAAAAGCGTGAAGTGGGAGCAATTATAGAGGAAGCAGCAAGGGTTGAGAAGCAAGCAAGGAAAGCAATAGAAGATGAGCAGAAAATGATAAGAATGAAAGAGAAAGCCATTTGACAGGACCAGGCCAAGGCTAAACATCTACAAAAGGAAGCAAAAAAGAAAGAAAAACAAGCAGAGAAGAGAAAACGTAAGTCAACAGTGGGGGATCCTATACCCACCCATCATCCTATCCTGCTTGATATGATGAGCATTTTGACACCAGCCTTTACAGCCATCAACAATATGTAGGTTGGAAGTGGCTCACAACAAATGGGATTGACTGCTGATACAAGCCAGGCATTACTTGCTCAAATAGCAACATGCCTTCAAGGAGGTATTAACCAAATACCACCTCCTCCAAGTGGACTTGACTCAGCTACTGGCGAATATATCACGCCGCCACCTTTTGCTAGAAATATGGACAGTTGGTGATGTCCATATTCAATTTTGTTTTTTCATCGATGTAGCAGTATATTTTGGTGATCTGGTTTGCAAATCAGATATGTTTATCTACTTAAAGTTATAACTATGATATGATTATAAGATGTGATAATGCTGATGTAATTATGTTTCAAGTATGTTCGAGCCATGTTTTTCTTTCGCACCACCCAATCAATTATTGCAGTTTGATTCAAAATATAACTATGATATGATTATAAAATGTCCTAATGTTGTTTTTTATTGGAACCTAAAATTTGTATGCCTTCTATGTTTGATGATGGTTTCAGCCTTCTATTTTCTGTGTTCTCACTAATTACACTATGTTTCAGTCTTTTTCAATAAAAAATAATCACAAAACTTTGTTATGTAAACCCATACGCGTGGTTTGATGAAGGCATATGAAGACAATGATATACTCTTATCAATTATCAGTATCAAAAATTAATGGAACTACATGTTAATTATCAGATTAATTATATATATACACATAGACACACACACACATATATATAGCTATATATGTACATACATATATGCATAACCATATATATGTATGTGCATATATACCTATCAATATATATATGTATATACATGCAGACATATAATTAATCTAATACTAACTGATCTCATAATTACTGTATACTATTTCTCATTTCATCTAACTTTCAACCATATATATAAAAAGACACATTTTTAAGTATTACTAGGTCATTACCAAAGTAATGTCATAGACTTTACCTATCATTAACCCTGAATGTCTTGTTGATTGCGGATAAATCCTCACATTCCTGCCATTAAGAGACCAATTCCAATAAATATATTCCTCGAATGAAATAAGCATCTAATAAGAAAAGTGTTTATTTATGAACATTTATACCAGAAAAATTAAACATATCAAGAAGCATTCAAAGAAAAATGTCCCTATAGAGTTTGTTGTGTTAACAAACATAGCTTTGTTGGTATGTTGATAATCCACATGCTTGATTCACCTCTCCACGCTCCTGCTTGCCTACAAAATAATTTTAATAAATGGTGGTAGTACTCGGTACTCGTAACATTCCCACTTCAAATAATTCTTACAATTTTGCATGCACAACAATAAGAGTTTTGATTGGAGCATTAAAATCCACAATGTTTTGATCCTTGGTATGAAGCTGAAAATAATAGTGTGGATTACATATGATGGCACCATTTATGGCAGAGTGCAATAGAATGGACATATATATACATATATATGTATGTGTATACATGTATATCTATATGCATATACATGTACATCTATATAAATATACATATATTTAGTGAACACCATTGCACGAATTTATTTGACAGTTTGTATTGTGCATATACTTCATGCCATGACTTTCTATAAATATATGTATATCTATATAAATATACATGTCTATGTATATACATATACATGTATACATATACATTCATGCATACATATGCATATACATGTGTATATATATTTGTATATACATATACATGTACATGTATATGTATATGTATATACAAATATGTAATCTCATTATTGAAACTCATAAAATAAGTGGAAAATAATGTATCACTGAAAATAATGTAGACACTGAGTTCATAAATATAAAAGAGTCTATTGAACAATGAAACAGACAACATAAATGTAAATCCGGTATACTGATAAATAAAAACATGAATTTACTTATTCTGGGTGTACCAACATGAATAAGCTTCCTTTTAACAGGAATGTGCAGAAGTTGCCTTAGTAAGCTCTGAAGTTTGTAGAGGACATTCAGTGAAAACAAGGGGGAATTCGTAATGAAAATGACAGTGGAAATTCCCTCTTAAAAAATCATTCGAATGGGTACATTGAATAGTGGTGGGTGAGTTTCAAATTTGAATTTTTTGTGGGAAACAATCTGTCATTTCATTTTGCAGTGACCATCTTTGCCTAAGTTTTGTAGAGGATATGTTGCGAAAGCATATACAAATTTATAGTGAAAATGACAGTGGAAATTGCCTCTTATAAAATCATTAGAATGTGTATATTGAATGCATTGAATTGTGGTGATTGACTTTCACATTTAAATTTTCCTGCCAAACAATGGTGTGTTGAATGAAAAATTGCCTATTACCAATTATCATTTCACCTATTTCAAGTTACATTTGTATGGGGGCCCCATCAAAATATCACGTGGGTCCATTAGGAGGTGGTACCTTTACCATCAACCTCATCACATTAACATGTTCTCCATGTGCCCCATATTCCTTCATCAAACCATGTATATGAGTTAACTACATACCCCTTAAGCCTTCATCAAACCACGCGTACATGTTAACTTAACCACGGGTTTTTGGGCAGCTTTAAGCCCTAAAGTCTTCATATCTCGTGGTTTCCTTCCCCATTTGCACCATTATTATCCATAAAAGATTATACATATATATGTGTGTATATATATATACATATAAATATATATATATATATGTGTGTGTGTGTGTGTGTGTATACATATACATATATACATATATATATAATTATATATATATACATATATAATTATATATATACACAATTATATATATGTATATATATAATTATATATGTATATATATAATTATATATGTATATATATAATTATATATATATATATACATATATATATGTATATATGTATATGTACACACACACACACACACACACACACACACATATATAGATATATACCACCCATCAAGTTATACATATTTTAGAATTCAATTCTCTAAATTGTTTTTATTATATGATTTAGATTTCATATACATGGTTATGACTACAATTATATGCATAAATTAAACCATTTAGTGGATTAGATGACTAGTGAGTTGGTTAAAGATTTTTGGGAAGAGTTAAAGGGTAAAGTACTCTACTGTATACACAGTGGTAGCCATTTCAACTTGGACATTGTTTCCTTAATTTCATCTGGTCGGTCCATTTTCTTAGTCTGGTGAGATGAACTGAGGTACCTTTTCCTTATATCGTTGTTTAATTGTTTCTCCATGTAATACATTTTAATTTGGTTTCATGTGAATAAATTTTGAGGGTGCCCTTGTTTGAGTAATTATGCCAAGAGGTGTAACTATAGTGGCAGCAGGGAAGCATTTTGACCATAAAATATATATTATGTGAAACTATTGAAAAGAAACATATAATAGTTTACTACACTTTTCACAGTAAAACCAAAATAAAAAATTACCCAACTTTTAGAATTCAACAGGAAACCATCAAAATTTTGGATTTATACTTGTGGAAATTTATGAGAAAATTCATTTGTTATAGAGTCCTCACAGTCTGCATTGCTAGTTTTGTCTATGTAAGGAAGAGATATGTTTTTATGGAAGCTTCTTTATTAGATAACAATGTAGTGGTCTAGAAAAACAAAAGCAGTTTCAATGAAAATTATCTGGTTCACTTGATGAAGAAAAAGATCTTTTGAAATTTTAACATGCTACACTTCATTAGAAAACAATGGTATGTTAACATTATTTATTTCCCTCCTCTCATCTAGTGGATTGTTCTGATGTTGCAGTGTAACTGTGTAAGTGAGAAACAAGTAATATGATGTCTACCAATCAACCACATTATACCAGATTTAATCAAAACCCAAGTGAGTGCTACCAAAGGAGAATCATCATTTGAAGTGGTTCATATTGTGGATGATGGGGCTTGTGACTCATTATTTTATGGAATTGTATTAGCAGGCTTTAAATCAAAACCTCAAGCCATGAGGCATAATGATTTCTCATCATTATCACTTATACAGTGGGATCGAGGAAGGATGGGAAAATCAATGCAATTAATGAAAGGGTCAAAAGGAGACATTGGCATGGAGACCTATGCAAAGTTTGGGAAGGTTAACGGTTTGGAGAAGGGACAACTGAGCAGTCTGAGGAAGGTCAAGAGCTTCCAGACTAGCGAGAGGGGATTTTAGAATAATGTCAACAGAAATCATAGTGCTCAAACATTGACGACACCTAGAAAAACCACTGTTAAAAAAGCAATCTTGTAGATGAAGAGACGTGGAGATGTTTTCTGCAGCTCCATATAAATTAATTGGTAGCACTCACCTGGGTTTTGATTAAATGTTTAGATTTCATATAATAATTCATGAGGGTTCACTTTTCTACCAGTCTTCAGTCACATGTAAATAGAAATGATTACGATCAAACCCTTAACGGAATACAGAGAAATGAGTTTTAAAAATGACAAAATGCACTCAAACACCATTGAACCCAAAAAAAATCCACTGTTAAACAAGCAATATTGTAGGTGAAGAGAGGTGGAGACATTTTATGCAGCTCCATATAAGATAAAATGAAAAAATATTTGAAGATTAAGTATCTTATTATATACCCAGTAAATTTCATGATGATACTTGGTCAAAATTCCATCAATGTCTTGTTTAAATCACATTACATGTGATTACTTCATAGAATAATGTCAAAAAAAGGCATAGCAGTCAAAAAGTCGATGACGTAGACAGAATAATTCATGAGGGTTCATTTTTCTACCAGTCGGCAGTCACATGTAAATAAAAATGATTACATTCAAACCCTTCATGCCATACACAGAAATGATTTTAAAAGACACCAAAATGCACTCAAACACCATTGAACCCAACAAAATTCTACTGTTAAACAAGCAATCTTGCAGGTGAAGAGAGGTGGAGATGTTACCTTCAGTCGAAGGTCATCACTATGGTCGCTGAGCCAAAGTCATTGGCAGGAGAGAGGAACCGTGGTCGCGGCGAGGAACATTCTAGTAGGAAACTGTGGGAGATGAAGATTTTAGGGCTTAATCTACCCAACAACCCATGGTTAACTTAACACGTACGCGTGGTTTGATGAAGGCTTAAGGGGTACGTGGTTAACTCATATGCATGGTTTGATGAAGGAATATGGGGCACGTGGAGAACATTTTTATGTGATGAGGTTGATGGTAAAGGGAACACCTCCTAGCAGACCCATGTGATATTTTGATGGGGCCCCCATACAAACGTGACTTGAAATAGGTGAAATGATAATTAGTAATAGGAAATTTTTTAAATTTTTTTCGGATTTGTAATGAACGGGTATAGGCGAAATAGTGAAGATGTAGGGGACGGAGGTAAAAAAAACCCCTTTTTGACCACCTTTCATTTACGACTTCCACAAGACGTGTAAGAAATACCCAGAAGCCAATTTTTTCTTTTTAAGGTCCTAACTCGATTACGAAGAAGCCCAAAAAAAAAAATGAAATCGGGCCTATTTTGCACTCTAAATGAATGCGCAAAGTTAGCCCTGACAGCTACTGGTATGTTTCCCCAAGTTGACAATTAAATTTCCCCATTAATACTTGCTGATGGGGGATGACTTGGGCCCACTTGGTTTCCCCTGGCGGCAGGCTACGAACGGGCATTAAAATCAAAACTTGTCTAACAGTTCCCAGTTCTACCATACGTTTATATCATGGATGGATGTCGATGGATGCTAGTACCCTTACCATGCCATTTTGGGGGCTGGATATCCTTTGCCATCCCCTCTTACCGATAAAAAATATCAATATAGATATTTGTTAACAATATGAATATGGTTTAAATTATAAATAAAATATTATCATCATGAATTTATAATAATATTAATAATAAAAAAAATTGGGTTCATTGTGTTGTGATGTAATGGTAATAGGATGCTTTCAAAAGTGAGTGGTCAAGGTTTAAATCTCACTTCATGTTAAGATAAGCTACTATGGTCAATAAAATCACTTACTAATAAGACAATATTATAATATAGTTGAATTTATAGGAAAATTGAAATGCTTAAGCACCCATCCTTGGATAGTTGACATGAATAAGTTAGGGTTGGGTAATTTCCTTGGTCGCCCTCATCAAAAATTATATATAAATATGAATGTTTAAAATCCAAGATTTGGTCAAATTTTAATCATATATATTAAGGTCTTACTAGCTGTCATAAATATGTAACCACATATTTAAGATATAAACTTCATTTGCAACATTCTAGTTGTCCATATCCATTTTAAATATAAATTGATCAATTAAAATATTAGTTGAATAACCCCAAAGACAAAAGCCCCATTCTTCACAACTATATAGATCTTTCACACTATTGTCTATTTTTCTTATTAACTTTCAAAGTTCTTAGAAAACACAATTAAGTATTATTAATAAAATTACAAGAAGTTTGGTTTGATGTTGAATGTTGATAAAATTAAAATCCAAAAATGATTTTCACATTAAATAATTGAAATAGTATAAAAACTCAATCTTGTTAATCTCTATGCAATTTTGTTTTTAAAACTTACATCTAAATATCAAAATCATGGTTTGCAATTAAAATTATGACTTGCAACATCTAAAGGTAGTTCATTCTTAACATTCTTAAGTTTTTATCTATAATAAACTTAATGAAAACCTTAATTAAGAATGTCTAACACTAGAAAGTTGATAATGGATTGAAAAGTTATTGTACACAATAACAAAATAAAAATATTGATCTCTATCCTTGAAACAAATGATCCTCTATTAACTTGACATTTAGGTTGGTTATATTTGCAACTCATTAAATTTTATAAAATTAAATAAAAATGATACATTATGTAAGACTTCAATATCAATAACCAATCACCTTCCTTATCACATACCTCCTTTTGTATACTCATAATTTTCTTCATAAAATTATTGCCAAATTTTGTAAGACAATTAAAAGTTTGTTAGTTTAAAAAATAATATTAGGGCAACACTCGTGTAAGACTCCAATATTAACAACCACCCACCTTTGTTAATATAAGCAATAATATTAGAGCAACACTCTCTATCACTATCACTAAAAAAAAACACTCATGTATCACATGCTCATAATTTTCTCAATAAGGTTAATGTCATATTTTTCTCAAACTAAAGGCCCTGCAAATTTTAGTAATACTATTATATAGCAACACTTATCTTGCTTGAACAAAGAGGTTACATTCAAATACCACCCTATTATAAATCACATATTATAGATGATATGTCAAATTGATAATTATTTTTATGATCTAAAAAACTTGTATGGTTGGTTATGTTGACTAGGGCTCCCATGTTTAAATCTATTTATTCTTTTTTCTTTTTTAATTTTTTCTAAAATCAACTTGTTTTTCAGACAATACTTGGGCCTCTAATGTTAAAAGTGCTATACCAAAAGATAAAAAAGTATATTTTCCATTTACTTTACATCCTTTTAACTTAAGGGTAAGATCACATTTTTTAACATGCTATAAGATTCAATTTCTTACTAATACCTTTGACTCATTATACTTCAATTAGAACACTTTTCTAAACAACTATAACATTGAAATGCTTGTTGATGTTATTATACCTCTTGACTCCAATCATAATACTTTTCTAAACAACTATATTATTGAACTGCTAATTGATGTCATTATCTAATTGTTCACTGGCAAATTATGGACAACAACCTTATCTTGAATAAAGATCAATATTTTGAAAACTAAAACTATCATCCTTGAATGTTTTTAGACATAAACACACTTACAAAATCTTAATTCATTTCAATTTGTTTCAATACCTTCATTTCATACAAAACCAATATTTTAGAAGCTAAAAATTACATTACTAGGTTCCTTTCATAAAAAGATGACATTTCAAAAATTTAACCTTAAATTTCTCTTAAACATCTAGACAAGGCTCATCGCATATCAGTTTTTCCTTCAATTATTTTCAAATTTATTTATTCTTTTGGTCAAGACCAACCTTAAATATTTCCTTGAAACGTACGGATATTATTAACTATCTTACCTTAAAGACTATCTGACTTAATTGTTTTTGTTTGCTTAAATTGATTTTTATATCTTTTTAAAACCTTTCTTGCCTTCCATAAATAATAATAAAAATGGAAGAAGCAAAAAATACATAATTGGTCGATGCAGATTTTCTTAGTTGGACATTGGGAAAAGAGGAGGTAAATATTAGGCAGTGGGAAAAGTACTCGCATGATCAAATTAGTATTGGTATTGAAAGCTCATTTAAGATACAGCCTGCCATTTTCCATTAGAATGGTACTAACATATCAACTTACCATTCCAAAACAGATATTTTTTCCCAAATCTAACTTTCATTGTCAGATATTGAGTAATGAAATTGATTATGCAATAAAGTTGCACCAGCACTTCTTATAAATTTTGTACCAAACTCCTTTTTAATCTTCGCAATGAAGCCCGCTGCACATTGCCATTTGCCCTGCATCACTTACCATTGGAGAAATTCCGTTGTGGAGACAAGTGATCCTCCTCCACCATTTGGACCTTTCTTTTGGCCGAACAAGGTTTAACTATGTTTCAAGGCAATTACTAAATCGCTCTTTTATTTTTTCCGCTTCTTTTCAGAGAGTCTGATTAAGAAAATTATTTGTCTATTGATCATTTCTCTTTTTTTCTTTTTACAGCATGTATTTTTCCAAGTTAACACTTATAGATGGAATGGCCATGTTAAGCCCTCCTTTCATCTATCAGCAAATGTCGCGGCCATCTAATTCATCAAGAAAAGAGAAAATTTGTGATCCATCTAACAATACTAACTCTACATCCAAAAATTGTAAGAGAGAAGAGAAGGCACTGAAAGGAAAGGACAGAAAAAAAAAGCGAAAGTGAGAAAAGAAAGAAATAGAAGGTTGTGCCTTATACGCAGCCAAAAACAAAAGATGCACCTTCCAAAGAAGAAAAATGTGCCTCAAAAACAAAAGATGCAGCTTCCAGAGATAGAGGAAAAAAATGTGCCTCCAATCAAAGGGAGATGATGGAGAATGCAGCTCGCGATGAAAGGGAAGAGAAGAGTAGTGATGAGAAGAAGATGGATGAAGTTAATACGGACCTGTTGCCTGTTGCAACCGAGGTAACGGTTTCTTAAAATAACAGATTTGGTTTATTATCATGTTAAAAACTTTGTTTTTACTCTTGTTAAAATTAGACATTGCTTGCGGGAATGTTTCATTTGAGTCTTAGCAGTTGATAGTGATTTACTATTTAACCATGTGAAGGATTACGCCATGGATATGGTGAATGATGCTCTCAGAAAAATCGTAAGTGAAGAGAAACAACAGATTGCCAAAGAGAACAAGGATATGATAGAGGAGTACAAAAATGAGATGAGCAGGGATAATCAGACACATCAAGACTCCATGAAAATGGCGAGGGACAAGAGCGCAATGCATGATTCTCGCTTTTTAAGCATAGAAAGCGGGTTGCCACAACTCAGTAAATCGGAAGCGGAAATACTTGAGGAGAGGTGGCGGCAGCAAAAAATCATTGAAACAGAAGCTGTAATTAAGCGTCTTGCATTGCTGCAAGAAGAGAGCCAAATGAAGTTGGCCCAAATTCGTTCGATTTTGAGAGATGGAAGTTTTTAGGGTTTGCGTTAAATTTGCAGAAGAATTGATAACTTTGTTATTAGACACTAGGTCTCTTTTAAGCAAGAAGTTGAAACTATGGATAATTCCTATCATTTGGTTCTCTATAGGTATATGTGTTGAAATTAAAACTGTTAGAGCGTTTGGTATGTTTTCAGGTAGGATTTGATCATATTTGTACTCGTTAAGCCTTCTTTAGTAGCTATGACTTCTGGAATGAAAATTTACTATTTTATTGTCAAGAATGCTTTTATGTATTAAGCATCTTTAAAATTTCTTGATTCAGTTGTGGTTTATTATGAATATTCTTCTGTGTTTACCTTTTAAATTATGTCTTGTTCTCTTTTCATTTAGTTATAAATTTTCTAGATTGAGTTGTGATGTGGTTTGTCAGGAGAAATTGTATGGTTTTATTTGGGTTATATGCATTAGAGTTTTTGTTTGTTTTCTGAAATGACATGACAGATTGTTTCCCACAAAAAATTCAAATTTGAAACTCACCCACCATAATTCAATGCATTCAATTTACCAATTCGAATGAAGTTTTAAGAGGGAATTTCCATGGACATTTTCATTACGAATTCTCCCCTACTTTCACTGAATATCCTCTGTAGACTTCAGAGCTTACTAAGGCAACTTATGCACATTCCTCTTATAAGGGAACTTATTCAGGTCAGTATACCCAAAATAAGTAAATTCATGTTTTTATTTATCGGTATACTGGATTTACATTTATGTTGTCTATTTCATTATTCAATATTCTCTTTTATATTTATGTACTCAGTGTTTACATTATTTTCAGCCTCTTTGATTTACATTTATGTTGTCTGTTTCAATATTCATGGTTAATCCAGAATCATGGTTAATCTTTTCTATTTAAGTACTCACTGGTTATATTTTTTTCAGCCATACTATTCTACATTTTTGTTGTTCGTTTCATTATTCAATACTCTTTTATATTTATCAGGCATAATATTTTATTTATTCAATATATTCAGTGTTTACATTATTAATATGCTTAATGTTTACATTTATGTTGTCTGTTTCATTGTTCAATATAATCTTTTATATTTATGTACTCAATGTTTACATTAATTTCAGGCATACAAATAATTTTGCTTTCACTCAGCTATTCAACTTAGCATTATTTAATCATATTGTAGCTGCATTATATTTATATTTATGTACTCAGTGTTTACATTATTTTCAAGCATACCAATAATTTTGCTTTCAGTCAGTTGTTCAACTTAGCATTATCCATTATTTAATCATATCATAGTTACATTTTTTCCACCTGCATTCATCATAAATCAAAGACTATAATAGCAGCATTATACCATACATCAAATATAATAACATCAGCATTAACCATTTTTTAATCATATCACAGTTATATTCTAAATCTGTCTTTAATAATGGCTAGGGTTTCATCATAGCAGATTGTATATATTTATAAATATATATATATATATATATAATCTGATAAGAATGTGTAGGGTTTCATCAAAGTAGATTGTATATATATATATATATATAATCTGATAAGAATGTGTACGGTATCATCATAGCAGATTATTTATATATATATATAATCTGATATGAATGTGTAGGGTTTCGTCATAGTAGATATTATAGATATATATATAAAAATCTGGTAAGAATCTGGTGTTTGATTGCATTTTGGCATCTTTAAAAATCATTTATGTGTATGGCATGAAGGTTTTGACTGTAATCATTTCTATTTACATGTGAGCGCCAACTGGTAGAAAAATGATCCCTCGTGAATTATTTTGTCTTATTCAGTGATATTCTTATCAGACTGTAGACATACATAAATACATATATACATACATATATATAGTCATGCCATGTACTATTTCCTCATATCAAGCCATGTAGAGTTTACATGTGACCAGTAGAAATTTGATCCACCTCTCTCACCTACAAGATTTTTTGTTCAATAGTGGATTTTTGTTGGGTTTCATGGTATTTGATTGCATTTTGGCATCTTTGAAAATCATTTTTTTCTATGGCATGAAGGGTTTGACTGTCTTATTCTGTCATGAATTATTCTCTCTTATTCTACCTATGCCATCGACTTTTTGACTGCTATGACTTTTTTTGACATTGTTCTATGAAGTAATCAAATGTAATGTGATTTAAATAGAACATTGACGGAATTTTCACCAATTATCATCATGAAATTGATTGGGTATATAATAAGATACTTAATCTTCAAAGATTTTTTCATTTAATTTTATATGGAGTTGTACAAAACATCTTCGCCTCTTAATCAAATTTTGTTTCCACATTCCATGACCATTACTAATCAAGATTTTTGGATAAAACTTTGTACAATTTTTCTTCATCAACGTTTTTGATCATGGAAAGCTTGATCCAAATGACATGGAGCTTAACATATGTAATCTGATGGGTGGTATATATCTATATAAACTGTACATATGTAATTTGATATATATATATGTATAATCTTATATGGATAATAATGGTTAAAATGAGGAAGAAAACCGCAGGAGATGAAAACTTTAGGACTTAAAGCTTCCCAACAACCCGCGGTTAAGTTAACACGTATGTGTGGTTTCATGAAGGCTTAAGGGGTATGTGGTTAACTCATATGCATGGTTTGATGAAGGAATATGGGGCACATGGAGAACATTCTAATGTGATGAGCTTGATGGTAAAGGGACCACATCCTAACGGACCCACGTGATATTTTGATGGGAAATTCCTGCATACAAACTGTAGACATCCAAATTTGGACACTTAATTTATCCAAATTTATCATTTTTCATCTAAACATCCTCTTATCCAAGTTAATTAAGTAATATTACTATTATTTAATTAATATCCTTAATTATGTCAAATCTTTAAGGTATTTAATTAATAATTAAATACCTTACCCTCCTTAATCCCCTTTGCATCAAATGAATTAAATAAATATTACATTTATTTAATCCCTCACATGTCATTTTCATCTAATCCTAATCCATCTCCTAATCTTTTCATTAAGGATGTGCACATGCCTAATCCTTGATTAAGATGTGTCACATCCTCCAACTTTTGCAAGTTGGCTTCTAATCCACATTAACCCCTAATTATCCTCTAATTACTAATTAGTTAAACCTAATTAGTACCTTGGTCAACTCTCCCCATCTCCCAAGGAATTTTTAATTCCTTTTTATTCACCCTAGGCTCCTCTCTTTCCCATGTGAATTTTTAATTCACATTTTATTCCTTCTAGAATCCCCTTTTCCCATGCACCTTCTAGAATATTTGACTTGTCACATCAAGTCACATGTGACAAACTCCCACCTTTTGGGAACATTGTCTTATCCACCAGATTCTTCCAATCATTGTGAATTTAAAATTCACTTTTATTCACCCAAGATTCTTCCCATCTCCCAATGTACTTGCAAGGTACTTGTCCTTCCTCCACATCATGTACCTCTCTTCCACATCATCTACACATCATCTCACCCTTAGCCATCTCACATTCCACATGTTAAGATGTGAGGGCTTGTGAGTCCTCAACTCACCTTAACCCTTCATCTTGGCCTTGTTGGATAAATCCCAACCATTGAATTCTCTAGAGAATTCAAGATCCTCTATAAATACCCCCTCCTCAAGGGCATTTTCAACACTTTGAATTTTCATAACTACATGTTGCCATTTTGTGCACTCATCTAGCCTTCAATTACATTCACTTGCATTTATATCCAAGCACATAGTAAAATCTTCCATTTTAGCCACATCAAGAGCCATCAAGGAGCACACATATCATTCCAAGCAAGGGCCAATCAAAGAGACATCAACAGCAAGGAAGGTAAAACCATTTGTGTCTTGTGTTATCTATTTCCCTTCTTGTTTTGTCACTCTTTTGGCTAATCTTGAGGTGTCCTTGGTCCTTTATCATTCGCATTTCTTAGTTATTTTATACACTAGAATAGGATAAATTCCAAGGTATACATTTATGGCATGCCCGGTGGGACCCACAAATGGTTTCTTATACTTTACGTTTGTTGTTGTTGAGGTTTTTGCAGGAACACGTCGCAGAAGGGCGACTACGCCCCTGTTTTTACTGCAGTGGGGCGATTACGCCCCTGTTTTTACTGCAATGGGGCGTGTGCACCCTCTTGGGCTGAAAATCACTTTTTTGCTAACACTTTACTGCAGTGGGGCATGTGCGCCTTCTTGGGCTGAAAATCATTTTTTTGCTAACACTTTGTTGCAGTGGGGCGTGTGCGTCCTCTTGGGCTGAAAATTATTTTTTTGCTAACACTTTACTGCAGTGGGGCGTGTGCGCCCTCTTGGGCTGAAAATCACTTTTTTGCTAACACTTTACTGCAGTGGAGCGTGTGCGCCTTCTTGGGCTGAAAATCATTTTTTTTACTAACACTTTTCTGCAGAAGGGCGACTGCACCCACCTTGGCTGAAACTTGTTTTTGTGCTAACATTTTACTGCAGAAGGGCGACTGCGCCCACCCTGGGTTGAAACTTGTTTTTGTGCTAACATTTTACTGTAGAAGGGCGACTGCGCCCACCCTGGGCTAAAACTTGTTTTTGTGCTAACATTTTACTGCAGAAGGGCGACTGCGCCCACCTTGGGCTGAAACTTATTTTTGTGCTAACATTTTACTGCAGAAGGGCGACTGTGCCCACCTTGGCTGAAACTTGTTTTTGTACTAACACTTTTCTGCAGAAGGGCGACTATGCCCACTTTGGCTGAAACTTATTTTTGTGCTAACGCTTTACTGCAGTGGGGCGATTACGCCCCTGTTTTGCTACAAAAGGGCGACTATGCCCCTGTTTTGCTGCAGAAGGGCGACTACGCCCCTTTTTTGCTACAGAAGGGCGACTGCACCCCCTGGAATGTAAAATTATTATCTTGGCTTCAGTTTTCTTTGCTATTTTCTCATTAACATTGTTCTTGCAAGGATACATGTGTTTTTTGCTAACTTCTTGCAGCATATTCTTGTGAAGTTGATGGAGAAAGCGGGATAAAACATCTAACATTTGCTTGCAGGGCTATCCATTTGCTCAAACTTTTTAAATTATCCTTGTTGTTTGCATTAATCTAAGAACATAGTTTAATTAGAGGGATTAATATTCACTGCTAGCTGTGCTTGTCTTTTTGTGTTATCTAAAGGGAGCATTAGCTTGTTTTCGCTTTCCCCTTGAACTTCGTGTGAGCTTGGGGAGTAGTTGGAAACGGTTAGTGCTTTCTTTATAGTGGGACCTGCTTGGGGATTTCATCACCCCAAGGGACGATTCCAACCACGCGTACTGGCGGGGTATACAAAGCGGGGAGAGCGAAAGTTGTACCCCAATCCAGTCACGTCGTAATTGGTAGAGCCTCGAAGCTAGGGTGATACCTAGATAGGTGTGAAGAGTTGGTCTGAGCCCTTCAGTATCTCGCTGGGGTTCCCGACTCACACTTGTGATGGGCTGGTGTTCACGGTTGTGCCTCACATACCAAGAGTATATCGAGGACTCCCTAGACACCTTGTGCATCCTAGATTAAGACCACTTTGGCCATACCCTTAACACTAATCATAGGGTTGTATTTGCTTGAGAGTGTTTTCTTGTGAGAAACCAGTGAACTTTTGACAATTTGGCCTTATCGTTGTCATTTTAAAGTCCTTGCCATAGTCATTTGCATCAAACCAAGCCTCTGTTTTTACAGCAGTGGGGCGATTATGCCCCTGTTTTTACTGCAGTGGGGCGATTACGCCCCTATTTTACCGCAGTGGGGCGATTACGCCCCTGTTTTTACTGCAGTGAGGCGATTACGCCCCTGGTTTGCTGCAGAGGGGCGAATTTTCCCTCCTGAACACCCGAAATCGCCCCATTTGGATCCCTTTAGCCTCTAAACCATCATTTAACTATTCCCAACCATTATCTCATCATCCTAAGCCTTTGTTTTGTCACTCTAAACCTCCGAAAACCTCCATTTGACCATTTTAAACCTCCATCTCATCATTCCAAACTTTCGTTAACCATTCTAAATCCCCATTCATTCTCCACAATTATCTTCAATCCACCCGTTCATTTTAATTTCTCCCTAATCCATTCAAAAGTCCATACCCTCACCTAACAAACACCATAATTTTACCATTTACATCACCAAACACCACTCATAATCAGTGCAGAAAGGCAGAAGCACCCTCTATTTTGTTGCAGAAAGGTGGAAGCGCCCTCTGTTTTGCTGTAGAAAGGCGGAAGTGCCCCTGTTTTGCTACAGAAAGGCAGAAGCGCCCCTGATTTACTGCAGAAAGCTGACTACGCCCCCTAACTTCCCAGGGCCATCATTTACAAACCGTGTATCGGATCAACTTCGTTCAAAAACCAAAGTTGCTTAGTTTTTCAAGCTCCATCTAGTGGTACCTTCCATTTCCTCCTATCAAGAATTTGACTATCCCAGGGCGGTCACACCCCGCATCGCGGGGTGGATACGCCCCTAACTTCCTGGGGCTGTCATTTACAAACCGTGCATCGGATCAACTTCATTCAAAAACTAAAATTGCTTTTTTTTTTAGCTCTATCTAGTGGTACCTTTTGTTTCTCCCTATCTAATCAAACCAATCCATTCCTCTAATCAAATTCATCTAATCATCTAATTAATCCAATCACACCAATCCTATCGAATTCATCCAATCATCCAATCAATCCAATCACACCAATCCTATCAAATTCATCCAATCATCCAATCAATCCAAGCACACCAATCCTATTAGATTCATCCAATCATCTAATCCTATCCAACCAAACCAATCTAGTCCTTTAATCAAATGCATCCAATCATCTACCTAATCCAACCATTCATCTACTCAATCCAATCAATCATTTCCCCCATCTAAATCCCTTTAACTTCATCTCGGGTTATTATCCAAATTGACCTAAGTGTCTGATCTGATTGTCCTCATCAACATTTGCTTAGGATTGTCATCCGTCCTAAGTTAATCATCATCATTGGCCCAATCAATTCACCTTCAATCTCAAGGTGGATTCAGTGCTACAATCATCCATTTATCCTTTTAATCGATCAATCAGTATCCTAAGTCATCTAAGATATTATCTGAACAGGATTTGCAGCCTCTTTCGTCATCTTATCCTATCCATCAGTCGATCTTATCAATCATCAATCGATCCAATCCAATCACATCACCTTCGACCTAATCAATCTGCTTCCATCTCGAAGCAGATTCGGTGTCGATCGTCCAAATCAATCCCATCACATCATCCAATCATCCTAATCTGAGCTTCAATCCAATCCAAATCTGAGCTTAACCTAAATCCCAATTTGAGCTTTAGTCCACTTCCATCCCAAATCGTTGACCCATCCTCTTTATCCTTTCACCATCATGAATCCTTATCCTCCATCAATAGTGGTCAAGGGAAACCCTAATTACATTGACAACGATAACGAAAGTCTTGTCGATCAAGAGGAATATGGCATAGATTCCCTTGACACTATCATTGCTAGTAAGCTTTCTCCACCCACTTTCCAAAATCCAATCACCCTTTTGAGTTATCCCGTATGTCTTCATCCATGCCTAATCATGTTTCTTATGCTACCTTTGACAAGGGATATATGTCATATCCATCATACCCTTCATCTACATCATCCTCTTATCCAACACCTGCATCCTCTTATCCTAGTCTACCATCTCAATACCCCTATCCTAATCCCCCATCCGCATCCTCCTATCTAAATCCTTCATCCACATATACCCACTACCCTAATCTTCCATACCAATCTACTCACTCTAATCCTACATTTGTACCTTCCTATCCTAATCCAACATCCACATCAACTTATCCTAATTTGACATCCACATTTCCCTATCTCAATCTGCCATCTCAATTTTCCCATCCTAATTCACCATCCCAATCCCCTTATCTTAACCCTTCATCTAACCTTAATCCCCCATCTATATCCAGTCCTACATCCAATCCCATTCCCCCATCTAATCCTAGTCCACCAATCCATAATCCTTCATCCACTCCTACCACGCCATCTCAACCTAGAGCATTCAAGTCCTTCACTCAAGAAGTTCTCCAAGGACTTATAACAAAGAAGCCACCCCCAACTCCACATCTTGAAGTCATGGAACCATGCCATCCCAATCCATCATCCACAGTAACTAGCGATGAGAGCCTTCTCCATACAACACCTATCATTGATGATACCACCCCTAGCACCACTCAAACCATCAAAACCATCACATCCTCTGAATCCACTGGGCCCCCATATCCTGCCATCATACCCTCTGAATCCACTGAGCCCCCATCTCCTACCATCACATCCTTTAAATCTATTGAGCCCACTGAACACCCACTTCCTTCTCCAAGAGTCATCGAACCCATTGACAACACCCTAATCCAATCAACTTCTTCCACTCCTAGTGTCACTAAAATCCATTCCCATGAATGTTTTGAATCCTCCATCCCTCCATCTTCCCCACCTGAAGAGTCTCTCCACCACTCTGTCATCTTGCCATCCACACAAGATGAGTCATGCCAAGAGTCTAATCCAAAGCATGCCAACATATCCCCTTCTCCAGATCAAGATCCTACCATCCTATCTAGTCCACCTCAAGATCACAGTCCCCCATCCATTCCATCCCATGATCCCCTTGTCATTCAAACTTCTACTGCTCCATCTCCATCGCATGAGCCTACTACCACAAATCCAGATCCTATCATGGCCCCTACTCCCTCTCATGATGTTGCTATCCCATCATCTCCTTCTCATGATCCCCCATCATCACCTAAAAATGCTATCCCCACACCACTTGCATATCCCCTTGGTCCTCTCACATTCCTCCATGGTGGTCTCCTCGCAGAAGAAAAACAAAGTATATACACCAACCCTCCTCTTCCACCTAATAATGAACTTGCATCATTCTTCCAGAATAACAAAAATCCTGTCCTAGATCAAATGCTCAAGAGAATGAACTACCAAGGAAAAGGTTTAGGCCTTCATGAGCAAGGTATTATAGAGCCCATCCAAGCTAAAAAACATTTGTATCCACAAGGTCTTGGATGTACTACCAACGACTTGCAATCCAAAAATGTTGGTACAACCTATAGACGTCCTCAACGAGCCTTTTCCAAAAGAAATGTCAGCTCTTCCCTTCGCTCCACCAGACCATATGCTGCCATCCCTCCTCCTCTATCATATCACCTCAAAACCACCATCCATATCCCTCCTTCATCTACTCCATCCATTTTGGGTCCTTACATCCCTCCATCCACCATATCCCATCCTTCATTCACTCCATCCATCTTGGGTCCATATATCCCAAGATCACCTCCTCCATCTCATCCTTTCATCCATTCATCACCTATCCATTTCATCCATCATAAACATCCCTCTCACATGTCCCCTAATCAGGATCAACAAAGGCACATACCCGCACATGCTCCGTCTACACATAATCCCCATACTCCTATCTTTGTCGCTCCACATCATCCATCTCCTCACACCCATCCCATTGCTACTAAAAGCACTTTGGTTGTTAAAGAAAAAATGCATAAATCAACACATCCACATGAATCTAAGGCTCCCCATGTCCCCTCCAAAAGACATGGTGAAGAAAAGAAAAATATAAATCTACATCAAATCTGAAGGCCACAAAGACCCACCAAAGCAAAGATCAAAACCATGTGGATCCCAAAGAAAAAAAATGCAATGCCATCACATGAAAAATCTGTTAGAACATCCAAAGTTGCTAATCTAAAAGCTAGTCATACACCCCTTTCATCTCCTAAGTCTGTTTTGGGTCCTTATGTCTCAGAATTCACCATTCCATCTCCTCCACTCTCCCCACATTCTCCATCCCTTAATCCTCTTATATTTTCACATCCACCACCACACGTGCTAATGTTGGTCCTGAACACATCTCCCCATCACATATCCACCCCATCATTCCATCCATACCCTTTGCAGCATCCCATCCATTGTCCCATGTATCTCCCCCATCAAACCCCTCTAATTCATCCTCATGCATAATCTATTTATCCCAATAAGGTTGTACCAACATACAACAGTCGATTCGAACATGGGCTCTTAATACCTCGTATAGAACTCGATTCTTGAGTCCATCCATATCCTTATCGCATGTCTTCTAAAATCCAAAAAAGTCAAAAAATCCACAAAAAAGAAAAAAAATAATAATAATAATAATAAAGAGAAATAATTCGTCCAATGGTGAAAACTTGGAAAACAAGCGCCTTGGATAAGTACCATGATGAAAACCTGGCAAACAGGCGTCATGCGTAAATCCCCATCTGCACTTTGGGGAAACTTCCTGATATGCATTCCCTCCATCCTCTATGCTTCCAGGTATGCACCCGTCTTCCTATTATCCATCCTCTTCATAAATCCCCCCATCCCACCTATCTTCCGCATCCTACCATCATATCTCATTTATCTCCTATCCCTACATCCTTCTTCTGATCTTGATCAAAACAGGGGCACCTATCTATACATGCTTTGGCCACCTCTTAGTATACATTCCCTTCATCCATGCTTTGTTGTATTCCTTGGTCACCCATCCTATCCACCTCTAGTTATCTCCTTTATCTTCCCATCCACTCATCTCCCATCCCTCATGCCTTATCATATATGACATATCTAGAGTGGGGGCATCCGCTTCCTTTGTGACATAGTCCTTGGAGACATCATCTATCATAACATCCCTTCATCTCCCTATCCATCTATCATAACATCCCTTCATCTCCCTATCCATCTATCATAGCATCCCTTCCATCTCCCCATTCGTATCTTCGTATCCATCTATCCTAGCATCCCTTTCATCTCCCAATCCTTATATCCCTATCCATTTATCACAGCATCCCTTCCATCTCCCCATCCTTATCTTCGTATCCATCTATCCTAGCATCTCTTTCATCTCTCAATCCTTATATCCCTATCCATCTATCACAGCATCCCTTCCATCTCCCCATCCTTATCTTCATATCCATTTATACTAGCATCCCTTTCATCTCCCAATCCTTATATTTTTATCCATCCAAACAATCCCTCCCATCCTTCATCCATTCTTTCATCTTTATCCTCATCCCATCTCACAATCCCTTGTCATTGGTATTTGGCTATAGGCCTCCTTCCATGCAACCCAATGCCCTTTATCTCAGCGCCCTCACTTTTGCTTCTCTTACACATCTTTTCAATCTCTTATCTTTTCTCTGTGTTCATCGCCCCGTCCCTCTTTTTGCTTTTCTTTGTCGCAGTGGCTCCGCCCCTCGGGGCATGTCCGCCCTTCCTCGGGGCAGCTCTGCTCCTCCCCGGGGCGTGTCCGCCCTCCCGGGGCGTCTTCACCCTCCCGGGGTGTGTGCACCCTCCCAAGGTGTGTGCGCCCCTCTGGGGCGTCTCCGCCCTCACGGGGCGTGTGCGCCCTCCCTCCCGGGGTGACTCCACCCTCGCGGGGTGTGTACGCCCCGTCAGGGCGTCTACGCCCTCCCGGGGCGCATACGCCCCACTATGGCGCGCCCCTATCCCTGCCAAAAATTCACATTTTTATTGTCTTTTTCGGGAAACCAATCTCGATCCATTTTCTAATTTTCCCCTGCCAACAAAACCCATGTGTTGAAATTTTCAAAGTTGATTTTTGATTTTTACACCGAAACTTTTGGAGGCCATAACTTTTGACTCGGGTGTCCATTTGAGCTGAAATTTGACGGGTGATTGTGTTATGAAATAACGAGTGGATTTCCAATTGGTTCCTTCGAAAGCTGTTGGAACCCGTTTTGGCACATTTTTGGGGCCTCAAACTTTTATCTTGACCCTCAAAATCCCAATTTAGTGTTTTTTTCTAGCATTTTGAAAAATTGTTTTCGCTCATAACTCGAAATGCATATCTCAAATATGGGATGTTAGTTGGCAATTCATCCTATCTCACCAATGGGTATTTCTCAGAAAAAATTGGGACTCTCAAACATACAACCATGAAGTTTCCTAAAATGGCAAAATTTGACAATTTTTGAAAATTGCCAAATCGGGAAAAATTTGCTTGTCAACACCTTACGCCCTTTAAACCCCAGAACTCGGTGTAGAATCAATCCAATCATATCCTTCAATCATTCTAGTCTTCAATCCAATCCTCATCTGAGCTTTAATCTTATCCCAATCTAAGCTTAACCAAACCCCTAATCTGAGCTTTCGTCCCTCTACAGTCAAGATCTTTGGATATCGAACAACGTCTTAAGACTCCTCCCTCCATCTTCTTCAATTTTGTCCTATTCATCCATTCACTCATTCCATGTAACCATTCATCTATTTCAAACCTTCATCAAACCTCCTTTTATCATTTCAAACTCTCATTCAATAATCTTGATCAATCATTTACTCATTCTGAGTAATCTTCCATCTTCCCCATCTCCTATCCATTCTCATCATCATGCCATCCTCCCACTTCATCTTTGATGATTTGGATAACTATCCCATCCCTGAGCTTCGTATAGTTACTATCCTCCAATCCAACAGGTCTATCTTGTCCCATCGTGTCAGTCCAAACATTTTATCCCCTTATCTAGGGTTATCCCATCATCTTTCATCCATCACTTGTTTGTGGCCTTTTGTCGAACTACGTTGCCCCTGCACTTTCACGTAGGCAAGGTCGACCATTTGATCTGCCCCCAGGGTTCCATCCAACATCAGTTTATATTTGTCCACTTTTCTCCTGGTCTCCATCCTATCTTGGTCATCCATCAAAATCTCCATCATGGTCTGTCGTCAGCCTTTTGTCGAACTACGAGGGCTCTACGCTTCCATGTAGGCAAGGCTAATCTTTGATCGGCCCCCGAGCCCCTAGGTCGCTAGGATGTGTTAGTCTCCTGTCTTGTGTCATGTCTCTCGTGTCGCGTCATCAAGCTATGCCCTCATCTAGCTGGTTCTTAACCAACAAGATCCACTTGTATCAACAAATCCAATCAATTTTGAATATCCTACGTCATATCGATTTTTTAGCTTAGTATCCATCATCAGTCTCAATAGGATGCATCCTTCCTAATAGACCTAATCAATCCCATCCATCCCCTTGATCCTATGGCAAAGGACATTTGAAATTGATTGCGATCTTTTGATGCTTTTGGCTTTTGTTTATAATTTGAGCTCCCTATCATCACTTGTCAAGGCCGCCATGATCCATCATATTATGGCGTGTTTTGATTGGTCCGCATAGGGGCATATCTTGATCTTTTGTTTGATTGTGTCTTCTTGGTTGTCCCACATAGTACCCACCAAGATCCCCGAGGTCTTGTGTTATGCTGGGGCATCCTTTTGTGCTTGTGGTTATCTCAATACCTGGCCCAACCAAGGTCTTTCTGACCTTGGGGTGTTGAAATAGCCTTTTTGTTTGTTGTGTTTATTTCATGTATTAGACACTATTTCTCCTTGGTTCTTCATACCCTGGCGTCTTGTGTCTTATGCTATAGCAAAAATCAATGCTCCAAAGATGGAAAATTGCATTAGGATTGCATTTCATTCTCCATTCCATCATTTTGCATATATCCCCCATCCTCTTATATATCACAATCCCCCCATCCATTCATCCTTCATCCTTATCTCACATCTCTATCCAACCACCATCCATTCCATTTCGCCCGAATCATCTAATCGTATCCTTGGTCTTGTTCCCAGTCTTGTTACCAGCCTTGACCCATCATCATCATCATCCATTAGTATCCTTCCCTATCCCTTTGGTGATTGTTTTGGGATGTATCCTTCCCTCATCAACAACACTTTCATCATCATCATCGGGAGGTATTCTTCCCTATCCTTTAGTGGTGTTTCGGGATGTATCCTTCTCTCATCAATACCACTTAGTGGGATGTATCCTTCCCTATCCTCATGTTGTCTCGGGATCCTTCATTCCCTCATTGACAACACTCCATCTATCATCAACCTATTTTGGCTTGTACCTTGACTGGGGCAACATCACCTTTTGTCCTCAAATCCATTTGTGCTTCATCCATCTCCATATCACTTACTCTCTTACATATCACCTTGCATCATCTTCCTCATCTCCCTTGGCATCACATCATCTATTTCGAGAGCACACACGTGTTCTCTTCAACCTGCATGTCCTCTCGAGGGGGCATCCTCAATCCCTACTCTTCATCTTGACCCCCATCATCTTTCTTCCTAGTCATCCCTTTGATGACTAGGGCATCTTTTCCAATCTAACCATCTCTTTCTGGGCTCTATATTTTAATATTCTTTGAAATGATGCTACTTCGTCACACCATCTCAAAGAGGGGCAAAATGTAGACACCCAAATTTGGACACTTAATTTATCCAAATTTATCACTTTTCGTCTAAACATCCTCTTATCCAAGTTAATTAAGTAATATTACTATTATTTAATTAATATCCTTAATTATGTCAAATCCTTAAGGTATTTAATTAATAATTAAATACCTTACCCTCCTTAATCCCCTTTTCATCAAATGAATTAAATAAATATTACATTTATTTAATCCCTAACATGTCATTTTCATCTAAACCTAATCCATCTCCTAATCTTTTCATTAAGGATGTGCACATGCCTAATCCTTGATTAAGATGTGTCACATCCTCCAATTTTTGCAAGTTGGCTTCTAATCCACATTAACCCCTAATTATCTTCTAATTACTAATTAGTTAAACCTAATTAGTACCTTAATCAACTCTCCCCATCTCCCAAGGAATTTTTAATTCCTTTTATTCACCCTAGGCTCCTCTCTTCCCCATGTGAATTTTTAATTCACATTTTATTCCTTCTAGAATCCCCTTTTCCCATGTACCTTCTAGAATATTTGACTTGTCACATCACGTCACATGTGACAAACTCCCACCTTTTGGGAACATTGTCTTATCCACCAGATTCTTCCAATCATTGTAAATTTAAAATTCACTTTTATTCACCCAAGATTCTTCCCATCTCCCAATGTACTTGCAAGGTACTTGTCCTTCCTCCACATCATGTACCTCTCTTCCACATCATCTACACATCATCTCACCCTTAGCCATCTCACATTCCACATGTCAAGATGTGAGGGCTTGTGAGTCCTCAACTCACCTTAACCCTTCATCTTGGCCTTGTTGGATAAATCCCAACCATTGAATTCTCTAGAGAATTCAAGATACCATATAAATACCCCCTCCTCAAGGGCATTTTCAACACTTTGAATTTTCATAACTACATGCTGCCATTTTGTGCACTCATCTAGCCTTCAATTACATTCACTTGCATTTATATCCAAGCACATAGTAAAATCCTCCATTTTAGCCACATCAAGAGCCATCAAGGAGCACACATATCATTCCAAGCAAGGTCCAATCAAAGAGACATCAACAGCAAGGAAGGTAAAACCGTTTGTGTCTTGTGTTATCTATTTCCCTTCTTGTTTTGTCACTCTTTTGGCTAATCTTGAGGTGTCCTTGGTCCTTTATCATTCGCATTTCTTAGTTATTTTATGCACTAGAATAGGATAAATTCCAAAGTATACACAAACGTAACTTGAAATAGGTGAAATTATATTTGGTAATAAGAAATTTTTCATTCAACACACCATTGTTTGGCAGGAAAATACAAATGTGAAAGTTAATCACAACAATTCAATGCATTCAATAGACACATTTTAATGATTTTATAAGAGGCAATTTCCAGTGTCATTTTCACTACGAATTTGCATATGCTTTCACAGCATATCCTCTACAAAACTCAGGCATAGATGATCACTACAAAATGAAATGATAGATTGTTTCCCACAAAAAATTCAAATTTGAAACTCACCCACTACAATTCAATCAACCCATTCGAATGATTTTTTAGGAGGGAATTCTCATATACTAAGTCTCCACCTCTCTTCACTTGCAAGATTACTTTTTTAACAGTGGGTTTTTTTGGGCGTCATTAATGTTTGAGTGCTATAATTTATGTTGGCATTATTCTATGAACTAATCTCATGTTATTCTTTGTTGCACTAACAAGTTATTCAATTTTTATTGTCCATACAGGTTAACTGGAAAATTATGGCACCTACTAGAAGGACTACAAGGGTTGTAGGAAGAGGAAAACATGCAATTAGAGTAACTCGTGGGGTACACTTCATTGAAACACAGCTTGATGAAGAATTTTATGCAAATCCCAGCCCACAAGATGTTCTTGACTCTACAGATGAAGCCACCAACACAACAAAAGCCGAACTTCCTGTTCAGCCAAATGTTCAACCTCCTTTGCAACTGCCCTCACCTGTACCCATTAGGCCGTGGACATATATTGATATGGAATGAGCAGTTAAGAGTGTTGAAGAAAACAACATGTCAATCAGGGCAGCATCAATCAAGTGGGGTATGCCACCTAGCAGTTTGAGGGCATGGCTATTAGGACAAACCACCACAAAGAGGAGGGGTCCACGTACAATTTTAACTAAAGAGGAGGAGACTGAAGTTGTCAAATGGTGCAAGGACATGGCAAGATTGGGCCATAGACTACAAGTAAATCAACTACAAGCCATTGTTTCCCAAATAACAGCAAGTCAACCCAATCCTTTTACAAATGGGGTCCCTGGGAGGTCATGGTGGACAGGATTTCAAAGAAGGCACCTAGATTTGACAATCAGAACAGCTGAAGGAGTGGACAGTGACAAAGCGATTATGGTTCGTTCTATTGTGCAAACATTCTATGACAACCTCGAGAGCCTGATCAAACTTAACCAGTATGGAGCAAGTCGAATATGGAACTGTGATGAGACTGGTATTCAGGCTGGATGACAAAGGAACTATTTCTCAAATGGTTAGATGACTTTGTAGCTAATATCCCCGGTGGGGTTTCACCAATAAACTGGGAACTTCTCATTTTTGACAGTCATGGCAGCCAAGTGGCTTTCAAGACCATTAAACAATCACAAAAATTAGGAATAGACCTGCTAACGCTGCCTACTCATACTAGTCACAAGATGCAGTCATTGGATGTCAGCATTTTTGCTCCATTCTAGGCATATTTCAGAGAGGAAAGAACTATTTGACAGGCTGCAAACCCACATATTGATATTGGATGTGAATAGTTGGCAAGTCTTGCAAGCTAAGCTTTCAGAAAAAGCCTTGAAACCAAGTAACATTGTTAGTGGGTTCCAAAGAACATAAATATGGCCTCTTAATCGTTCAACACTTGACAACGACATGGGCCCAAGCGAGGGCTATGTTGTTGAAGATGATGTTGCAACTCCTACAACTGAAGATGAACCAGTCACAATGGAAACTGAAGACGATTTTCTGGCAGTAGAGACATGCTAGTGTCTTCTTGGTTACAATGAGGATGTAATAGATGGTTTTGTGAGGGTATATGATGCAAGGGAAGTGGTAAGTGGTGTTATAATAGAATGCAATGGGGGTGATGAAGCTACAACACACATTCAACTAGAAATCCAACAATTTTTAGGAAATTTCCAACCAAAAGTTCAATCAGTTATTGCACCCTCCACTGAAGATACAGCCACTACATCAACAAGCCTAAGTTTACCAACTCAAGTTAGCCAACCAGAATGGATGCATGAAGAAGCCACAAACCTTGGACTGCAAATAAATCCAACTGAGGAAGAAGTCAACCTCTCTATTCCTTCCCCACCATGTGTTGACCCAGCTGAAGTAATACATTACTTCACTAATGCAAGGAATTGGCAAGAGCATAGTGATGGTCAAAGTGAAGATGACAATGCTATTAGTGAGGAAGAAGCTAAGTTTGTGCCATGCACCCCACATGATGGATCGCAAAAAACAAGACCAATCAGCAAATTTTTGAAACTTCTAGTGTAGAGGATGCAAGGAACATCATAGAGAGGTCGTTCGGTAGTGCTTCGCCTTAGTAGGAGGTCCCAAGTACTAACATCTGACGCCTTCATTGAATTGTTCAGCCAAAAAGAGGCAGAGAAGAAAAGGCAAGAGGAGTTGTAGCAACATAAGAAGGAGCAGATGTTGCAGAGAAAGGCAGACCGTGAAGTAGAATAAATTATAAAGGAAGTAGCAAGGGCTAGAAGCAAACAAGGAAAGCGATAGAGGATGAGTAGAAAATGATAAGAATGCAAGAGAAATCCATTCGACAGGAGTGTGCAAAGGCTGAACGTCTACAAAAGGAAGTAAAAAAGAAGCAAAACAAGCAGAGAAGAGAAAACATAACTCAACAGTGGGGAATCCTATACCCACACATCATCCTATCCTGCTTGATATGATAAGCACTTTGACACCAGCCTTTACAGCCATCAACAATATGCAGGTTGGAAGTGGCTCACAACAAATGGGATTGACTGCTGATGCAACCCAGGCATTACTTGCTCAAATAGAACCATGCATTCAAGGAGGTATTAACCAAATATCACCTCCTCCAAGTGGACCTGACTCAGCTACTGGCGGATATATCACGCCGCCACCTTTTCCTAGAAATATGGACAGTTGATGATGTCCATATTCAATTTTGTTTTTTCGTCGATGTAGCAGTATATTTTGGTGATCTAGTTTGCAAATCAGATCTGTTTATCTGGTTAAAGTTATAACTGTGATATGATTATAAGATGTGATAATGCTGATGTAATTATGTTTCAAGTATGTTCAAGCCATGTTTTTCTCTCGCACCACCCAATCAATTATTGTAGTTTGATTGAAAATATAACTATGATATGATTATAAAATGTCCTAATGCTGCCGTTGTTTGTTATTGGAACCTCAAATTTGTATGCCTTCTATGTTTGATGATGGTTCCAGCCTTCTATTTTCTATGTTCTCACTAATTACACTATGTTTCAGTCTTTTTCAATAAAAAATAATCACAAAAATCTGTTATGTAAACCCATACGCGTGGTTTGATGAAGGAATATGAAGACAATGATATACCCTTATCAATTATCAGTATCAGGAATTAATGGAAATACATGTTAATTATCAGATTAATTATATATATACACAGACACACACACATATATATAGCTATATATTTACATGCATATATGCATAACCATATATATGTATGTACATATATACCTATCAATATATATATGTATATACATGCAGACATATAATTAATCTAATACTAACTAATCTCATAGTTGTTGTATACTATTGCTCATTTCATCTAACTTTCAGCCATATATATAAAAAGAAACATTTTTCAGTATTACTAGGTCATTGCCAAAGTAATGTCATAGACTTTACCTGTCATTAACATTGAATGTCTTCTGTTGATTGCAGATAAGTCCTCACATTCCTACCATTAAGAGACCAATGCCAATAAATATATTCCTTGAATGAAATAAGAATCTAATAAGAAAAGTATTTATTTATGAACATGTGTATACCAGAAAATTTAAACATATCAAGAAGCATTCAGAGAAAAATGTCCCTATAGAGTTTGTTGTGTTAACAAACACAGCTTTGTTGGTATGTTGATAATCCACATGCTTGATTCACCTCTCCACACTCCTGCTTGCCTGCAAAATAATTGTAATAAACAGGGGTAGTACTCGGTACTCGTAACATTCCCACATAAAATCATCCTTACAATATTGCATGCACAACAATAAGAGTTTTGATTGGAGCATTAAAATCCACAATGTTTTGATCCTTGGCATGAAGTTGAAAATAATAGTGTGTATTACATATAATGGCACCATATATGGCAGAGTGCAATAGAATGGACATATATATACATATATATGTATGTGTATACATGTATATCTATATGCATATACATGTACATCTATATAAATATACATATATTTAGTAACAACCGTTGCACAAATTTATTTGACAGTGTGTATTGTGCATATACTTCGTGCCATGACTTTCAATAAATATATGTATATCTATATAAATATACATGTCTATGTATATACATATACATGTATACATATACATTCATACTTACATATGCATATACATGTGTATATATATTTGTATATACATATGCATGTACATGTATATGTATATGTATATGTATATACAAATATGTAATATAATTATCTAAACTCATAAAATAAATGGAAAATAATGTAAACATTGAGTTCATAAATATAAAAGAGTATATTGAACAATGAAACAGACAACATAAATGTAAATCCGATATACTGATAAATAAAAACATGAATTTACTTATTCTAGGTGTACCAACATGAATAAGCTTCCTTTTAACAGGAATGTGCAGAAGTTGCCTTAGTAAGCTCTAAAGTATACAGAGGATATTCGTAATGAAAATGACAGTGGGAATTCCCTTTTAAAAAATTATTCCAATGGGTACATTGAATTGTGGTGGGTGAGTTTCAAATTAAAATTTTTTGTGGGAAACAATCTTTCATTTCATTTTGCAGTGACCATCTATGCCTTAGTTTTGTAGAGGATATGTTGCAAAAGCATATACAAATTCATAGTGAAAATGACACTGGAAATTGCCTCTTATAAAATCATTAGAATGTGTATATTGAATGCATTGAATTGTGGTGATTGAGTTTCAAATTTGAATTTTCCTTCCAAACAATGGTGTGTTGAATGAAAAATTTCCTATTACCAATTATCATTTCACCTATTTCAAGTTACGTTTGTATGGGGGGCCCATCAAAATATCACGTGGGTCCATTAGGAGGTGGTCCCTTTACCATCAACCTTATCACATTAAAATATTCTCCATGTGCCCCATATTCCTTCATCAAACCATGTATATGAGTTAACCACGTACCACTTAAGCCTTCATCAAACCACGTGTACATGTTAACTTAACCGTGGGTTGTTGGGCAGCTTTAAGCCCTAATGTCTTCATCTCCCGCGGTTTCCTTCCTAATTTACACCATTATTATCCATATAAGATTATACATATATATATATATATATATGTATATATATATATATACATATATACATATATGTATATATATATGTATATATACATATATAATTATATATATATATATATATATATCAGATTACATATGTACAGTCTTATATAGATATATACCACCCATCAAGTTATACATATTTTAGAATTCAATTCTCCAAATTGTTTTTATTATATGATCTAGATTTCATATACATGGTTATGACTACAATTATATGCATAAATTAAACCATTTAGTGGATTAGATGACTAGTGAGTTGGTTAAAGATTTTTGGGAAGAGTTAAAGGGTTAAGTACTCTACTGCATACACAGTGGTAGCCATTTCAACTTGGACATTGTTTGCTTAATTTCATTTGGTCGGTCCATTTTCTTAGTCTGGTGAGATGAGCTAAGGTACTTTTTGCTTATATCATTGTTTAATTGTTTCTCCATGTAATACATTTTAATTTGGTTTCATGTGAATAAATTTTGAGGGTTCCCTTGTTTGAGTAATTATGCCAAGAGGTGTAACTACAGTGGTAGCACGGAAGCATTTTGACCATAAAATATATATTATGTGAAACTATTGAAAAGTAACATATAATAGTTTACTACACTTTTCATAGTAAAACCAAAATAAAAAATTACCCAAGTTTTAGAATTCAACAAGCAACCATCAGAATTTTGGATTTATACTTGTGGAAATTTTTGAGAAAATTCATTTGTTATAGAGTCCTCACAGTCTGCATTGCTAGTTTCGTCTATGTAAGGAAGAGATATGTTTTTATGGAAGCTTCTTTATTAGATAACAATATAGTGGTGTAGAAAAACTAAAGCAGTTTCAATGAAAATTATCTGGTTGACTTGATGAAGAAAAAGATCTTTTGAAATTTTAACATGCTCCACTTCATTAGAAAACAATGGTCTGTTAACATTATTTATTTCCCTCCTCTCATCTAGTGGATTATTGAAAGGAGGTATACCTAGATTACATTAATTAACATTGTTTAAGGCTAAATTTGAACACTTACTCCACTGCTTAACATGTTAAACTATTGCCAAGTGGCAGCATGAGTTTGATCTAAAATTTTATTAAATTTTCTCTCAAATATTTACCAATAATTTAAGATATAAATTTCTAGGAAACTGTGGACTATTCTGTTTAGATCTCTGAGTCATTGCTGGTCCATCCAAAATTAAATTAGAAACAAATATTTGGATCAAGTGGAGTGTTATGATGTTGTAGTGTAACTGTGTAAGTGAGAAACAAGTAATATGATATCTACCAATCAACCACATTAGACCAGATTTAATCAAAACCCAAGTGAGTGCTACCAAAGGAGAATCATCATTTGAAGTGGTTCATATTGTGGATGATGGGGCTTGTGACTCATTACTTTATGGAATGGTATTAGCAGGCCTTAAATCAAAACCTCAAGCCATGAGGCGTAATGATTTCTCATCATTATCAATTATACAGTGGGATCGAGGAAGGATGGGAAAAACAATGCAATTAATGAAAGGGTCAAAAGGAGACATTGACATGGAGACCTATGCAAAGTTTGGGAAGGTAAACGGTTTGGAGAAGGGACAACCAAGTAGTCTGAGGAAGGTCGAGAGCTTCCAGACTGGCGAGAGGGGATTTTAGAATAATGTCAACAGAAATCATAGCACTCAAACATTGACGACACCTAGAAAAACCACTGTTGAAAAAGCAATCTTGTAGGTGAAGAGAGGTGGAGACGTTTTCTGCAGCTACATATAAATTAATTCGTAGCACTCACCTGGGTTTTGATTAAATGATTAAATTTCATATAATAATTCACGACGGTTCACTTTTCTACCAGTCGCCAGCCACATGTAAATAGAAATGATTACAGTCAAACCCTTAATAGCATACAGAGAAATGAGTTTTAAAAATGGCAAAATACACTCAAACACCGTTGAACCCAACAAAATTCCACTGTTAAACAAGCAATATTGTAGGTGAATAGAGGTGGAGACATTTTATGCTGCTCCATATAAGATAAAATGAAAAAATCTTTAAAGATTAAGTATCTTATTATATACCCAGTAAATTTCATGATAATACTTGGTCAAAATTCCATCAATGTCCTATTTAAATCACATTACATGTGATTACTTCATAGAATAATGTCAAAAAAAGCATAGCAATCAAAAATTCGATGACATAGATACAATAATTCATGAGGGTTCATTTTTCTACTAGTCAACAGTCACATGTAAATAAAAATGATTACATTCAAACCCTTCATGCCATACACAAAAATGATTATAAAAGATGCCAAAATGCACTCAAACACCGTCGAACCCAACAAAATTCCACTATTAAACAAGAAATCTTGTAGGTGAAGAGAGGTGGAGACATTACCTGCAGCCGAAGGTCGTCACTGTGGTCGCTGAGCCAAAGTCAGTGGCAGGAGAGAGGAACCGTGGCCACAGCGAGGAACATTCTCGAAGGGAACCGCGAAAGATGAAGATTTTAGGGCATAAAGCTACCCAGCAACTCGCAATTACGTTAACACGTATGCATGGTTTGATGAAGGAATATGGGGCACATGGAGAACATTTTAATGTGATGAGGTTGATGTTAAAGGGAACACCTCCTAGCGGACCAACGTGATATTTTGATGGGGCCCCCATAAAAATGTGACTTGAAATAGGTGAAATGATAATTGGTAATAGGAAATTTTTTAAATTTTTTTTGGATTTGTAATGAACAGGTATAGGTGAAATAGTGAAGATGTAGGGGACGGAGGTAAAAAAAACCCCTTTTGACCACCTTTCATTTATGACTTCCACAAGACGTGTTTGAAATACCCAGAAGCTAATTTTTTTCTTTTAAAGGTCCTAACTCGATTATGAAGAAGCCCACAAAAAAAATTGAAATCGGACCTATTTTTCACTCTACACGAATGCGCGAAGTTAGCCCTGACGGCTACTGGTACGTTTTCGCTAGTTGACGATTAAATTTCCCCATTAATACTTGTTGACAGGGGATGACCTGGGCCCACTTGGTTTCCCCTGGCGGCAGGCTACGAACGAGCGTTAAAATCAAAACTTGTTTAACAGTTCCCAATTCCACCATACATTTATATCATGGATGGATTCCGATGGATGCCAGCCCCCTTACCATGCCATTTTGGGGGCTAGATAGCCTTTTCCATCCCCTCTTACTGATAAAAAATATCAATATTGATATTTGTTAACAATATGAATATGGTTTAAATTATAAATAAAATATTATCATCATGAATTTATAATAATATTAATAATAAAAAAATTGGGTTTATTGTGTTGTGATGTAATGGTAATAGGATGCTTTCAAAAGTGAGTGGCCAAGGTTTAAATTTAACTTCATGTTAAGATAACCTACTATGGTCAATAAAATCACTTACTAATAAGACAATATTATAATATAGTTGAATTTATAGGAAAATTGAAATGCTTAAGCACCCATCCTTGGATAGTTGACATGAATAAGTTAGGGGTTGGTAATTTCCTTGGTTGCCCTCATCAAAAATTATATATAAATATGAATGTTTAAAATCCAAGATTTGGTCAAATTTTAATCATATATATTAAGGTCTTACTAGCTGCCATAAATATGTAACCACATATTTAAGATATAAACTTCATTTGCAACATTCTAGTTTTCCATATCCATTTTAAATATACAATGATCAATTAAAATATTAGTTGAATAACCCCAAAGACAAAAGCCCCATTCTTCACAACTATATAGATCTTTCACACTATTGTCTTTTTTTATTATTAACTTTCAAAGTTCTTAGAAAACACAATTAAGTATTATTAATAAAATTACAAGAAGTTTGGTTTGATGTTGAATGATGATAAAATTAAAATCCAAAAATGATTTTCACATTAAATAATTGAAATAGTATAAAAACTCAATCTTGTTAATCTCTATGCAATTTTGTTTTTAAAACTTACATCTAAATATCAAAATCATGGTTTGCAATTAAAATTATGACTTGCAACATCTAAAGGTAGTTCATTCTTAACATTCTTAAGTTTTTATCTATAATAAACTTAATGAAAACCTTAATTAAGAATGTCTAACACTAGAAAGTTGATAATGGATTGAAAAGTTATTGTACACAATAACAAAATAAAAATATTAATCTCTATCCTTGAAACAAATGATCCTCTATTAACTTGACATTTAGGTTGGTTATATTTGCAACTCATTAAACTTTATAAAATTATATAAAAATGATACATTATGTAAAACTTAAATATCAATAACCAATCACCTTCCTTATCACATACCTTCTTTTATATACTCATAATTTTCTTCATAAAATTAGTGCCAAATTTTGTAAGACAATTAAAAGTTTGTTATATTAAAAACTAATATTAGGGCAACACTCGTGTAAGACTCCAATATTAACAACCACCCACCTTTGTTAATATAAGCAATAATATTAGAGCAACACTCTGTATCACTATCACTAAACAAAAAAAAACTCATGTATCACATGCTCATATTTTCTCAATAAGGTTAATGTCATATTTTTCTCAAACTAAAGGCCCTGCAAATTTTAGTAATCCTATTATATAGCAACACTTATCTTGCTTGAACAAAGAGGTTACATTCAAATACCACCCTATTATAAATCACATATTATAGATGATATGTCAAATTGATAATTATTTTTATGATCTAAAAAACTTGTATGGTTGGTTATGTTGACTAGGGCTCCCTTGTTTAAATCTATTTATTCTTTTTTCTTTTTTAATTTTTTCTAAAATCAACTTTTTTTTCGGACAATACTTGGGCCTCTAATGTTAAAAGTGCTATTCCAAAAGATAAAAAAAGTATATTTTCCATTTACTTTACATCCTTTTAACTTAAGGCTAAGATCATATTTTTTAACACGCTATAAGATTCAATTTCTTACTAATACGTTTGACTCATTATACTTCAATTAGAGCACTTTTCTAAACAACTATAACATTTAAATGCTTGTTGATGTTATTAGACCTCTTGACTCCAATCATAATACTTTTCTAAACAACTATATTATTGAACTACTAATTGATGTCATTATATAATTGTTCACTGGCAAATTATGGACAACAACCTTATCTTGAATAAAGATCAATATTTTGAAAACTAAAACTATCATCCTTTAATGTTTTTAGACGTAAACACACTTACAAAATCTTAATTCACTTTCAATTTGTTTCAATACCTTCATTTCATACAAAACCAATATTTTAGAAGCTAAAAATTACATTACTAGGTTCCTTTCATAAAAAGACGACATTTCAAAAATTCAACCTTAAATTTCTCTTAAACATCTAGACAAAGCTCATCGCATATCAGTTTTTCCTTCAATTATTTTCAAATTTATTTATTCTTTTGGTTAAGACCAACCCTAAATATTTCCTTGAAATGTACGGATATTATTAACTATCTTACCTTGAAGACTATCTGACCTTAATTGTTTTCATTTGCTTAAATTGATTTTTATATCTTTTTAAAACCTTTCTTGGCTTCCATAAATAATAATAAAAATGGAAGAAGCAAAAAATACATAATTGGTCGATGCAGATTTTCTTAGTTGGACATTGGGAAAAGAGGAGGTAAATATTAGGCAGTGGGAAAAGTACTCGCATGATCAAATTAGTATTGGTATTGAAAGCTCATTTAAGATACAGCCTACCATGTGCCATTAGAATGGTACTAACATATCAACTTACCATTCCAAAACAGACTTTTTTTCACAAATCTAACTTTCATTGTCAGATATTGAGTAATGAAATTGATTATGCAATAAAGTTGCGCCAGCACTTCTTCTAAATTTCTGTACCGAACTCCTTTTTAATCTTTGCAGTGAAGCCCGCTGCTCATTGCCATTTTCCCTACATCACTTGCCATTGGAGAAATTCCGTTGTCGAGACAAGTCATCCTCCTCTACCATTTGGACCTTTCTTTTGGCAGAACAACGTTTAACTACGTTTCGAGGCAATTACTAAATCGCTCTTTTATTTTTTCCGCTTCTTTTCAAAGAGTCTGATTAAGAAAATAATTTTTCTATTGATCATTTCTCTTTTTTTCTTTTTACAACATGGATTTTTCCAAGTTAACACTTATAGATGGAATGGCCATGTTCAGCCCTCCTGTCATCTATCAGAAAATGTCGCTGCCATCTAATTCATCAGGAAAAGAGAAAATCTGTGAACCATCTAACAATACTAACTCTACATCCAAAAAATGTAAGAGAAAAGAGAAGGCACTGAAAGGAAAGGATGGAAAAAAAATCAAAAGTGTGAAGAGCAAGAAAAAGAAGGTTGTGCCTGATACACAGCCAAAAACCAAAGATGCACCTTCCAGAGAAGAAAAATGTGCCTCAAAAACAAAAGATGCAGCTTCTAGAGATAGAGAAAAAAATGTGCCTCCAATCAAAGGGAGATGATGGAGAACGCAACTCACAATGAAAGGGAAGAGAAGAGTAGCGATGAGAAGAAGACAGATGAAGCTAATACGGATCAGTCACCTATTGCAACCGAGGTAATAGTTTCTTAAAATAACAAATTTGGTTTATTATCATGTTAAAAACTCTTTTTTTTTACTCTTGTTAAAATTAGACATTGATGGCGGGAATGTTTCATTTGAGTCTTAGTAGTTGATAGTTGTTTACTCTTTAACCATGTGAAGCAATACACCATGGATATGGTGAATGATGCTCTCAGAAAAATTGTAAGTGAAGAGAAACAACAAATTGCCAAAGAGAACAAGGATATCATAGAGGAGTACAAAAATGAGATGAACAGGGATAATCAGACACATCAAGACTCCAGGAAAATGGCAAGGGACAAGAGCGCAATGCATGATTCTTGCTTTTTAAGCATAGAAAGCGGGTTGCCACAACTCAGTAAATCAGAAGTGGAAATACTTGAGGAGAGCTGGTGGCAGCAAAAAATCATTGAAATAGAAGTTGTAATTAAGTAGCTTGCATTGCTACAAGAAGAGAGCCAAATGAAGTTGGCCCAAAATCATTCTATTTTGAGAGATGGAAGTCTTTAGGGTTTGCGTTAAATTTTGTTATTAGACACTAGGTCTCTTTTAAGCAAAAAGTTGAAACTATGGATAATTCCTATCATTTGGTTCTCTATAGGTATATGTGTTGAATTTAAAACTGTTAGAGCGTTTGGCATGTTTTCAGGTAGGATTTGATCATATTTGTACTCGTTAAGCCTTCTTTAGTAGCTATGACTTCTGGAATGAAAATTTACTGTTTTATTGTCAAGAATACTTTTCTGTATTGAGCATCTTTAAAATTTCTTGATTCAGTTGTGGTTTATTATGAATATTCTTATGTGTTTACCTTTTAAATTATGTCTTGTTCTCTTTTCATTTAGTTATAAATTTTCTAGATTGAGTTGTGATGTGGTTTTTCAGGAGAAATTGTATGGTTTTATTTGGGTTATATGCATTAGAGTTTTTGTTTGTTTTCTGAAATGACATGACAGATTGTTTCCCACAAAAAATTTAAATTTGAAACTCACCCACCATAATTCAATGCATTCAATTTACCAATTAGAATGAAGTTTTAAGAGGGAATTTCCACGGTCATTTTCATTACGAATTCTCCTATGCTTTCATTGAATATCCTCGATAGACTTCAAAGCTTACTAAGGCAACTTCTACACATTCCTCTTAAAAGGGAGCTTATTCAGGTCAGTACACCCAGAATAAGTAAATTCATATTTTTATTTATCAGTATACTAGATTTACATTTATGTTGTCTATTTCATTATTCAATATTCTCTTTTATATTTATGTACTCAGTGTTTACATTATTTCAGCCTCTTTGTTTTAGATTTATGTTGTCTGTTTCAATATTCATGGTTAATCTAGAATCATGGTTAATCTTTTCTATTTAAGTACTCACTGGTTATATTTTTTTCAGCCATACTATTCTACATTTTTTTTGTTCATTTCATTATTCAATACTCTTTTATATTTATCAGGAATAATATTTTATTTATTCAATATATTCAGTGTTTACATTATTAATAGGCTTAATGTTTACATTTATGTTGTCTGTTTCATTGTTTAATATAATCTTTTATATTTATGTACTCAATGTTTACATTAATTTCAGGCATACAAATAATTTTTCTTTCACTCAGCTATTCAACTTAGCATTATTTAATCATATCGTAGTTACATTATATTTATATTTATGTACTCAGTGTTTACATTATTTTCAAGCATACCAATAATTTTGCTTTCAGTCAGCTGTTCAACTTAGCATTATCCATTATTTAATCATATCGTAGTTACATTTTTTTCACCTGCATTCATCATAAATCAAAGATTATAATAGCACCATTATACCATACATCAAATATAATAACATCAGCATTAACCATTTTTTAATCATATAACAGTTATATTCTAAATCTGTCTTTAATAATGGCTAGGGTTTCATCATAGCAGATTGTATATATTTATAAATATATATATATATATATATATATATATATATATATATATATATATATATATATATATATATATAATCTGATAAGAATGTGTAGGTTTCATCATAGCAGATATGTATATATATATATATATATATATATATATATATATATATATATATATATATATATATCTATATAATCTGATAAGAATGTGTATGGTGTCATCATAGCAGATTATTTATATATATATATATATAATCTGATATGAATGTGTAGGGTTTCATCATAGCAGATTGTATAGATATATATATAAATCTGGTAAGAATCTGGTGTTTGATTGCATTTTGGTATCTTTAAAAATCATTTCTATGTATGGCATGAAGGTTTTGATTGTAATCATTTCTATTTACATGTGACTGCCAACTGGTAGAAAAATGATCCCTCGTGAATTATTTTGTCTTATTCTGTGATATTCTTATCAAACTGTAGACATACATACATACATACATACATATAGTCATGCCATGTATTGTTTCCTCATATCAAGCCGTGTAGAATTTACATGTGACCAATACAAATTTTATCCACCTCTCTCACCTGTAAGATTGTTTGTTCAATAGTGGGTTTTTGTTGGGTTCGATGGTATTTGATTGCATTTTGGCATCTTTGAAAATCATTTATGTGTATGGCATGAAGGGTTTGACTATCTTATTCTGTCGTGAATTATTCTATCTTATTCTATCTATGCCATCGACTTTTTGACTGCTATGCCTTTTTTTGACATTTTTCTATGAAGTAATCAAATGTAATGTGATTTAAACAAAACATTGACGGAATTTTCACTAATTATCATAATGAAATTTATTGGGTATATAATAAGATACTTAATCTTCAAAGATTTTATCATTTAATCTTATATGGAGCTATAGAAAACATCTTCGCGTCTTAATAACATTTTTTTTCCACAGTCCATGACCATTACTAATCAAGATTTCTAGATAAAACTCTGTGCAATTTTTCTTCATCAACGTTTTGGATCATGGAAATCTCGATCCAAATGACATGGACCTTAACATATGTGATATGATGGGTGGTGTAGACATCCAAATTTGGACACTTAATTTATCCAAATTTATCACTTTTCATTTAAACATCCTCTTATCCGAGTTAATTAAGTAATATTACTATTATTTAATTAATATCTTTAATTCTGCCAAATCCCTAAGGTATTTAATTAATAATTAAATACCTTACCTCCTTAATCCTCTTTTCATCAAATGAATTAAATAAATATTACATTTATTTAATTCCTCACATGTCATTTTCATCTAATCCTAATCCATCTCCTAATCTCTTTATTAAGGATGTGCACATGCCTAATCCTTGATTAGGATGTGTCACATCCTCCAACTTTTGCAAGTTGGCTTCTAATCCATTAACCCCTAATTATCCTCTAATTACTAATTAGATTAAACCTAATAGTGCCTTGGTCAACCCTCTCCATCCCCCAAAGAATTTTTAATTTTTTTTATTCCTTCCAAGAATCCCCTTTTCCCATGCATCTTCTAGAACCTTTGACTTGTCACATCAAGTCACATGTGACAAACTCCCACCTTTTGGGAACATTGTCTTATCCACTAGATTCTTCCAATCATTGTGAATTTAAAATTCACTTTTATTCACCCAAGATTCTTCCCATCTCCCAATGTACTTGCAAGGTACTTGTCCTTCCTCCACCTCATGTACCTTTTGGCCACCTCACTTACACCTCATCTCCCCATAGCCACTTCACCATCCACATGTCAAGATGTGAGGGCTTGTGAGTTCTCAACTCACCATAGCCCTTCATCTTGACCTTGTTGGATGAATCTCAACCGTTGAATTCTCTAGAAAATTCAAATTCTCCTATAAATACCCCCTCCTCAAGGGCATTTTCAACACTTTTTGATTTAAGCAACCTTATGCTGCCAATTTGCATTCTCAAGCACTTGTTATCATTTAGCCATCCACTTTGATCATCTTGCACATTCAATCTTGCATCTAGCTACATCAAAAGCCATCCAAGGAGCACACAAATCCATCAAAATAAGGGCCAACCAAGGAGTCTTCAACAGTAAGGAAGGTATAATCGATTTACGTTTGTATTTCATCTATTTTCCTTATTTATCACTTTTTCGGCTAATCTTTGAAGTGTTCTTAGTATTTTTCCACTTGCATTTTTAGTTATTTTGCACATTAGAATAGGGAAAAATTTTGTATAAGTACACAGTGGTATATATCTATATAAGATTGTACATATAATTCCGATATATATATATATATATATATATATATATATATATATATATATATATGTATATATATATATATATATATATATATATATATATATATATATATATATATATATATATATATATATATATATATATATATATGTATATATCTATATGTATTACATCTATATGTATATGTATATATTTATATGTATATATCTACATGTATATATATGTATATATCTATATGTATATATATATATATATATATTTATATATGTATAATCTTATATGGATAATAATGGTGAAAATGAGGGAGAAAACCTCAGGAGATGAAGACTTTAGGGCTTAAAGTTGCCCAGCAACCTGCGGTTAAGTTAACACATATGCGTGGTTTCATGAAGGCTTAAGGGGTACGTGGTTAACTCATATGCATGGTTTGATGAAGGAATATGGGGCACGTGGAGAACATTTTAATGTGATGAGCTTGATGGTAAAGGGACCACCTCCTAACGGACCCATGTGATATTTTGATGGGGAATTCCTGCATACAAACGTAACTTGAAATAGGTGAAATTATATTTGGTAATAAGCAATTTTTCATTCAACACACCATTGTTTGGTAGGAAAATAAAAATGTGAAAGTCAATCACAACAATTCAATGCATTCAATAGAGACATTGTAATGATTTTATAAGAGGCAATTTCCAGTGTCATTTTCACTACGAATTTGCATATGCTTTCATAGCATATCCTCTACAAAACTCGGGCATAGATGGTCACTGCAAAATGAAATGACAGATTGTTTCCCACAAAAAATTCAAATTTGAAACTCACCCAGCACAATTCAATCAACCCATCCGAATGATTTTTATATCTTTTTCAAATTGATTTTTATATCTTTTTAAAACCTTTCTTGCCTTCCATAAATAATAATAAAAACGGAAGAAGCAAAAAATATAGAATTGGTCAATGCAGATTTTCTTAGTTGGACATTGGGAAAAGAGGAGGTAAATATTAGGCAATGGAAAAATTACTCGCATGATCAAATTAGTATTGGTATTGAAAGCTCATTTAAGATACAGCCTACCATTTTCCATTAGAATGGTACTAACATATCAACTTACCATTCCAAAACAAACTTTTTTTCCAAAATCTAACTTTTATTGTCAAATATTGAGTAATGAAATTGATTATGCAATAAAGTTGCGCCAACACTTCTAAATTTATGTACTGAACTCCTTTTTAATCTTCACAGTGAAGCCCGCTGCTCATTTCCATTTTCCCTGCATCACTTGCCATTGGAGAAATTCCGTTGTGGAGACAAGTCATCCTCCTCCACCATTTGGACCTTTCTTTTGGCCGAACAAGGCTTAACTACATTTCGAGGCAATTACTGAATCACTTTTTTATTTTTTCCGCTTCTTTTCAACGAGTCTGATTAAGAAAATTATTTGTCTATTGATCATTTCTCTATTTTTAGTTTTATAGCATGGATTTTTCCAAGTTAACACTTATAGATGGAGTGGCCATGTTCAGCCCTCCTTTCATCTATCGGCAAATGTCGCTGCCATCTAATTCATCAGGAAAAGAGAAAATTTGTGAACCATCTAACAATACTAACTCTACATCCAAAAAACGTCAGAGAGAAAAGAAGGCACTGAAAAGAAAGGAGAAAAAAAAGCAAAAGTGAGAAGAGCAAGAAGCAGAAGGTTGTGCCTGATACGCAGCCAAAAACAAAAGATGCACCTTCCAGAGAAGAAAAATGTGCCTCAAAAACAAAAGATGCAGCTTCCAGAGATAGAGAAAAAAAATGTGCCTCTAATCAAAGGGAGATTATGGAGAACGCAGGTCATGATGAAAGGGAAGAGAAGATTAATGATGAGAAGACGGCGGATGAAGTTAATATGGACCAGTCGCCTATTGCAACCAAGGTAACGGTTTCTTAAAATAACATATTTGGTTTATTATCATGTTAAAAACTCTTTGTTTTTACTCTTGTTAAAATTAGACATTGTTGGCGGGAATGTTTCATTTGAGTCTTAGCAGTTGATAGTCGTTTAATGTTTAACCATGTGAAGGAATACGCCATGAATATGGTGAATGATGCTCTAAGAAAAATCGTAAGTGAAAAGAAACAACAGATTGCCAAAGAGAACAAGGATATGATAGAGGAGTAAAAAAATGAGATGAACAAGGATAATCAGACACATCAAGACTCCATGAAAATGGCGAGGGACAAGAGTGCAATGCATGATTCTCGCTTTTTAAGCATAGAAAGCAGGTTGCCACAACTCAGTAAATCAGAAGCAGAAATACTTGAGGAGAGGTGGCGGCAGCAAAAAATCATTGAAACAGAAGTTGTAATTAAGCATCTTGCATTGCTGCAAGAACAGAGCCAAATGAAGTTGGCCCAAATTCGTTCCATTTTGAGAGATGGAAGTCTTTAGGGTTTGCGTTAAATTTTGTTATTAGACACTAGGTCTCTTTTAAGCAAGAAGTTGAAACTATGGATAATTCCTATCATTTGGTTCTCTATAGGTATATGTGTTGAAATTAAAATTGTTAGAGCGTTTGGTATGTTTTCAGGTAGGCTTTGATCATATTTGTACTCGTTAAGCCTTCTTTAGTAGCTATGACTTTTGGAATGAAAATTTATTGTTTTATTGTCAAGAATGCTTTTCTGTATTGAGCATCTTTACAATTTCTTGATTGAGTTGTGGTTTATTATGAATATTGTTTTGTGTTTACCTTTTAAATTATGTCTCATTCTCTTTTAATTTAGTTATAAATTTTCTAGATTGAGTTGTGATGTGGTTTGTCAGGGGAAATTGTATGGTTTTATTTGGGTTATACGCATTAGAGTTTTTGTTTGTTTTCTGAAATGGGGATGTGGGGATAGGGACAAAATGGTCCACCTGATCAAAAAATAATTGAATTTGGGTGGAAAAATTATCATTCACCCATTTAGGAATGTCGATCCTTGGCCTTAAATTTTAATTGTCATATGGCTCTTTTTTTAATGAATTTTTGTTATAAAATAGGGGAAAACCCCCCATTGTTGTTCATGATCGGATTGTCATTTACTCCCCGTTCACCTGTCCCCCCAATAACCATTTACATTTTAGTCATTAAAATCTTGTTGTTATGCCAATAAAAAATTAGACATTACACCAGTATATGTTCACTAAGTCTGTAACCAACCAACAAAAAAAAACAAATTTAAACATATATTGATACAATTATGTTTTCAACACAAGTCAACTTGCACAAAATAAATTCAGTTATGAATTAAAAAAGGTACACTGATGTTTACAATAACCACTCCATGCAAGTGGCTTAAAGCTTCTAGTGCATTGTATTTACATGTATACATAAACATTTAATGGTGCACAATGTCACAAAATTTAAAACATTATAAATAGTTAATGGTCCACATTCTGGCATAATAAAAATCATTGAATAGCTTTATAAGCTATCAGTTGCACAATCACCCACACATCCCTTGACATTTTCATGCATTAACTCCATCAACTTCTGGTACATGCATAAACAGTTAATGGTGTAAGGCTCCCTAATATACCCAAAAACATAGTATAATTCATATATCTGACTGAATTTAATAGAGCCACCTATTTTTACAATTAGACCAAATATAAAATTGATTTCCTAAAGGCCATGGAAAAACTCGGGCATAGATGGCCACTGAAAAATGAAATGACAAATTGTTTCCCAAAAAAAATTCAAACTTGAAACTCACCCACCACAATTTAATGCATTCAATTTACCAATTTGAATGAAGTTTTAAGAGGGAATTTCCATGGTCATTTTCATTACGAATTCTCCCTTGCTTTCACTGAATATCCTCTGTAGACTTTAGAGCTTACTAAGGCAACTTCTGCACATTCCTCTTAAAAGGGAGCTTATTCAGGTCAGTACACCCAGAATAAGTAAATTCATGTTTTTATTTATCAGTATAGTGGATTTACATTTATGTTGTCTGTTTCATTATTCAATATTCTCTTTTATATTTATGTACTAAGTGTTTACATTATTTTCAGCCTCTTTGTTTTACATTTATGTTGTATATTTCAATATTCATGGTTAATCTAGAATCATGGTTAATCTTTTCTATTTAAGTACTCACTGGTTACATTTTTTTCAGCCATACTATTCTACATTTTTGTTGTTCATTTCATTATTCAATACTCTTTTATATTTATCAGGAATAATATTTTATTTATTCAATATATTCAGTGTTTACATTATTAATAGGCTTAATGTTTACATTTATGTTGTATGTTTCATTGTTCAATATAATCTTTTATATTTACGTACTCATTGTTTACATTAATTTCAGGCATACAAATAATTTTGCTTTCACTCAGCTATTCAACTTAGCATTATTTAATCATATCGTAGTTGCATTTATTTATATTTATGTACTCAGTGTTTACATTATTTTCAAGCATACCAATAATTTTGCTTTCAGTCAGCTGTTCAACTTAGCATTATCCATTATTTAATCATATCGTAGTTATATTTTTTTCACCTGCATTCATCATAAATCAAAGATTATAATAGCACCATTATACCATACATCAAATATAATAACATCAGCATTAACCATTTTTTAATCATATAACAGTTATATTCTAAATCTGTATTTAATAATGGCTAGGGTTTCATCATAGTAGATTGTATATATATATATATAATCTTATAAGAATGTGTAGGGTTTCATCATAGCAGATTGTATATATATATATAACCTAATAAGAATGTGTACGGTATCATCATAGCAGATTATATATATATATAATCTGATATGAATGTGTAGGGTTTCATCATAGCAGATTGTATAGATATATATATATAAATCTAGTAAGAATCTGGTGTTTGATTGCATTTTGGCATCTTTAAAAATCATTTATGTGTATGGCATGAAGGTTTTGACTGTAATCATTTATATTTACATTTGACTGCCAACTGGTAGAAAAATGATCCCTCGTGAATTATTTTGTCGTATTCAGTGATATTCTTATCAGACTATAGAACTACATACATACATATATACATACATATATATATATATATATAGTCATGCCATGTACTATTTCCTCATATCAAGCCGTGTAGAGTTTACATGTGACCAGTACAAATTTTATCCACCTCTCTCACCTGCAAGATTGTTTGTTCAATAGTGGATTTTTGTTGGGTTTGATGGTATTTGATTGCATTTTGGCATCTTTGAAAATCATTTATGTGTATGGCATGAAGGGTTTGATTGTCTTATTCTGTCATGAATTATTCTGTCTTATTTTGTCTATGGCATCGACTTTTTGACTGCTATGCCTTTTTTTGACATTATTCTATGAAGTAATCAAATGTAATGTGATTTACACAGAATATTGATGGAATTTTCACCAATTATCATCATGAAATTTATTGGGTATATAATAAGATACTTAATCTTCAAATATTTTTTCATTTAATCTTATATGGAGCTGTAGAAAACATCTCCGCCTCTTAATAACATTATGTTTCCACAGTCCACGACCATTACTAATCAAGATTTCTAGATAAAACTCTGTGCATTTTTTCTTCATCAACGTTTTGGATCATGGAAATCTTGATCCAAATGACATGGACCTTAACATTTGAAATTTGATGGGTGATATATGTCTATATTAGATTGTACATATGTAATCTGATATATATATATACATATACATATATACATATATATACATATATATATGTATATATATATATGTATATATATATATATGTATATATATATGTATATATATATATGTATATATATATGTATAATCTTATATGGATAATAATGGCTATAATAAGGAAGAAAACTGCAAGAGATGAAGACTTTAGGGCTTAAAGTTGCCCAGCAACCCGCGGTTAAGTTAACACGTATGCATGGTTTCATGAAGGCTTAAGGGGTACATGGTTAACTCATATGCATGGTTTGATGAAGGAATATGGGGCATGTGGAGAACATTTTAATGTGATGAGCTTGATGGTAAAGGGACCACCTCCTAACGGACCCATGTGATATTTTGATGGGGAATTCCTGCATACAAACGTAACTTGAAATAGGTGAAATGATATTTGGTAATAAGCAATTTTTCATTCAACACACCATTGTTTGGCAGGAAAATACAAATGTGAAAGTCAATCACAAAAATTCAATGCATTCAATATACACATTGTAATGATTTTATAAGAGGCAATTTCTAGTGTCATTTTCACTACGAATTTTCATATGCTTTCACAGCATATCCTCTACAAAACTCAGGCATAGATGGTCATTGCAAAATGAAATGACAGATTATTTCCCACAAAAAATTCAAATTTGAAACTCACCCACCACAATTCAATCAACCCATTCGAATGATTTTTTAAGAGGGAATTCTCATATACTAAGTCTCCACCTCTCTTCACCTGCAAGATTGATTTTTTAACAATGGGTTTTTTTGGGCATCAGTAATGTTTGAGCACTATGATTTCTGTTGACATTATTTTATGAATTAATCTCATGTTATTCTTTGTTGCACTAACAAGTTATTCAATTTTTAATGTTAGTGCAGGTTAACTGGAAAATTATGGCACTTACTAGAAGGACTACAAGGGTTGTAGGAAGAGGAAAACATGCAATTAGAGTAACTCGTGGGGTACACTTCATTGCAACACAGCATGATGAAGAAGTTCATGCAAATCCCAGCCCAAAAGATGTTCCTGACTCTGCAGATTAAGCCACCAACACAACTGAAGCCGAACTTTCTATTTAGCCAAATGTTCAACCTACTGTGCAACTGCCCTCACCTGTACCCATTAGGCAGTGGACATATGCTGATATGGAAGGAGCAGTTAAGAGTGTTGAAGAAAACAACATGTCAATCAAGGTAGCAACAAACAAGTGGGGTATGCCACCTAGCAATTTGAGGGCATGGCTGTTAGGACAAACCATCACAAAGAGGAGGGGTCCACGTAAAATTTTAACTAAAGAGGAGACTGGAGTTGTCGAATGGTGCAAGGACATGGCAAGATTGGGCCACAGACTGCAAGTAAATCAACTACAAGCCACGGTTTCCCAAATAACAGCAAGTAGACCTAATCCTTTCACAAATGGGGTCCCCGGGAGGTCATCATGGGCAGGATTTCAAAGAAGGCACCCAAATTTGACAATCAAAACAGCTGAAGGAGTGGACAGTGACAGAGCAATTATGGTTCATTCTTCTGTCGTGCAAGCATTCTATGACAAACTCGAGAGCCTGATCAAACTTAACTAGTATGGACCAAGTCGAATATGGAACTGCGATGAGACTGGTATTTAGGTTAGAAGGAATTGTGGCATGAGAGTTATTTCCAAATTGGCTACAAGATGTGTACCACATTGGTTTCAAAAAGTAGAGAGTGGATCATAGTACTGGCTTGTGTAAGTGCAGCTAGGATAAGCATTCCCAAGCTCTACTTGTTTAAATCAAAGAGGCACATGCAAAACTATATCTTTAAATGCGAGGTAGGGGCATTGATGGCAGCCCAAGAACATGCGTGGATGACAAAGGAACTATTTCTCAAATGGTTAGAGCATTTTGAAGCTAATATCCCCAGTGGGGTTTCACTGATAAACCAGGCCCTTCTCATTTTTGACGGTCATGGCAGCCACGTGGCTTTCAAGACCATTGAACAATCATAAAAATTAGGAAAAGACCTACTAATGCTGCTTGCTCATACCAGTCACAAGTTGCAGCCATTGGATGTCATCGTTTTTTCTCCATTCAAGGCATATTTCAGAGATGAAAGAACTATTTGGTAGGTTGCAAACCCACATATTGATATTGGACATGAAGAGTTAGCAAGTCTTACAGGCCAAGCTTTTAGAAAAGCTTTGAAACCAAGTAACATTGTTAGTGGGTTCCGTGGAATAGGAATATGGCATCTTAATTGGTCATCCCTTGACAACGACATGGGCCCAAGTGAGGGCTATGTTGTTGAAGATGATGTTGCAACTCCTACAACTGAAGATGAATCAGTCACAATGGAAACTGAATACGATGTTATGGCAGAAGAGACATGCTCGCGTCTTCTTGGTTACAATGAGGATGTAATATATTGTTTTGTGAGGGAATATGATGCAAGGGAAGTGGCAAGTGGTGTTGCAGCAGAATGCAATGGGGGTGATGAAGCTACAACACACATTCAACCAGAAATCCAAAAAGTTTTAGCAGATTTCCAACAAGAAGTTCAATCAGTTATTGCACCCTCCACTAAAGATACAGCCACTACATCAACAAGCCTGAGTTTTCCAACTCAAGTTAGCCAACCGGAATGGATGCATGAAGCAGCCACAAACCTTGGAGTGCAAATAAATCCAAGGAAGAAGTCAGCCTCTCTATGACTTCCCTACCACACGTTGATCCAGCTGAAGTAATACATTACTTCACTAATGCAAGGAATTCGCAAGAGCATAGTGATGGTCAAAGTGAAGATGACAATGCTATTAGTGAGGAAGAAGCTGAGTTTGTGCCATCCACCCCACATGATGGATCGCAAAAAACAAGACCAATCAGCAAATTCTTGAAACTTCCAATGTAGAGGGTGTAACGAACATCATGGAGAGGTCGTTCGGGAGTGCTTCGCCTTAGTAGGGGGTCCCAAGTACTAACATCTGATGCCTTCATTGAATTGTTCAGCCAACAAGAGGCAGAGAAGAAAAGGAAAGAGGAGTTGCATAAACATAAGAAGGAGCAGATGTTGCAGAGAAAGGCAGACTGTGAAGCAAAAGCAATTATAAAGGAAGCAGCAAGGGCTAGAAGCAAGCAAGGAAAGTGATAGAAGATGATTAGAAAATGATAGGAATGCAAGAGAAAACCATTCGACAGGAGCAGGCCAAGGCTGAACGTCTACAAAAGGAAGCCGAAAAGAAAGAAAAACAAGCAGACAAGAGAAAATGTAAGTCAACAGTGGGGGATCCTATACCCACCCACCATCCTATCTTGCTTGATATGATGAGCATTTTGACACGAACCTTTACAGCCATCAACAATATGTAGGTTGGAAGTGGCTCACAGCAAATGGGATTGACTGTTGATGCAAGCCAAGCATTACTTGCTCAAATAGCAACATGCCTTCAAGGAGGTATTAACCAAATATCACCTCCTCCAAGTGGACCTGACTCAGCTACTGGCGGATATATCACGCCGCCACCTTTTCCTAGAAATATGGACAGTTGATGATGTCCATATTCAAAAAAAAAATTATCGATGTAGCAGTATATTTTGGTGATCTGGTTTGCAAAACAGATTTGTTTATCTACTTAAAGTTATAACTTTGATATGATTATAAGATGTGATAATGCTGATGTAATTATGTTTCAAGTATGTTTGAGCCATGTTTTTCTCTCGTACCACCCAATCAATTATTGCAGTTTGATTCAAAATATAACTATGATATGATTATAAAATGTCCTAATGCTACCGTTGTTTATTATTGGAACCTCAAATTTGTATGCCTCCTATGTTTGATGATGGTTTTAGCCTTCTATTTTCTGTTTTCTCACTAATTACACTATGTTTCAGTCTTTGTCAATAAAAAATAATCACAAAACTTTGCTATGTAAACCCATACGCGTGGTTTGATGAAGGCATATGAAGACAATGATATACTCTTATCAATTATCAGTATCAAAAATTAAAGGAATTACATGTTAATTATCAGATTAATTACATATATACACATAGACACACACACATATATTTATAGCTATATATGTACATACATATATGCATAACCATATATATGTATATACATATATACCAATCAATATATATATATATATATATATATATTTATATACATGTAGACATATAATTAATCTAATACTAACTAATCTCATAATTACTATATACTATTGCTCATTTCATCTAACTTTCAGCCATATATATAAAAAGACACATTTTTTAGTATTACTAGGTCATTGCCAAAGTAAAGTCATAGACTTTACCTATCATTAACGTTGAATGTCTTCTGTTTATTGCGGATAAGTCCTCGCATTCCTACCATTAAGAGACCAATGCCAATAAATATATTCGTCGAATGAAATAAGTATCTAATAAGAAAAGTATTTATTTATGAACATGTGTATACCAGAAAATGTAAACATATCAAGAAGCATTCAGAGAAAAATGTCCCTATAGAGTTTGTTGTGTTAATAAACACAACTTTGTTGGTATGTTGATAATCCACATTCTTGATTCACCTCTCCACACTTCTACTTGCCTGCAAAATAATTTTAATAAATAGGGGTAGTACTCGGTACTCGTAACATTCCCACATCAAATCATCCTTACAATATTGTATGCACAACAATAAGAGTTTTGATTAGAGCATTAAAATCCACAATGTTTTAATCCTTGGTATGAAGCTGAAAATAATAGTGTGTATTACATATGATGGCACCATATATGGTAGAGTGCAATAGAATGGACATATATATACATAAATATGTATGTGTATACATGTATATCTATATGCATATACATGTACATCTATATAAATATACACATATTTAGTGACAATCGTTGCACGAATTTATTTGACAGTGTGTATTGTGCATATACTTCGTGCCATGACTTTCAATAAATATATGTATATCTATATAAATATACATGTCTATGTATATACATATACATGTATACATATACATTCATACATACATATGCATATACATGTACATGTATACATATACATTCATACATACATATGCATATACATGTACATGTATACATATACATTCATACATACATATGCATATACATGTACATGTATATGCATATGTATATACAAATATGTAATCTAATTACTGAAAATCATAAAATAAGTGGAAAATAATGTATCGCTGAAAATAATGTAGACATTGAGTTCATAAATAGAAAAGAGTATATTGAACACTGAAACAGACAACATAAATGTAAATCCGGTATACTGATAAATAAAAACATGAATTTACTTATTCTGGGTGTACCAACATGAATAAGCTTCCTTTTAAGAGGAATGTGCAGAATTTACCTTAGTAATCTCTGAAGTCTACAGAGGATATTCAGTGAAAACAGGGGGGAATTCGTAATGAAAATGACAGTGGGAATTCCCTCTTAAAAAATCATTCGAATGGGTAAATTGAATTGTGGTGGGTGAGTTTCAAATTTGAATTTTTTGTGGGAAACAATCCATCATTTCATTTTGCAATGACCATCTATGCCTGAGTTTTGTAGAGGATATGCTGTGAAAGCATATGCAAATTCATAGTGAAAATGACACTGGAAATTGCCTCTTATAAAATCATTAGAATGTGTATATTGAATGCATTGAATTGTGATGATTGACTTCCACCTTTTAATTTTCCTACCAAACAATGGTTTGTTGAATGAAAAATTTCCTATTACCAATTATCATTTCACCTATTTCAAGTTACGTTTGTATGGGGGCCCCATCAAAATATCATGTGGGTTCGTTAGGAGGTGGTCCCTTTACCATCAAGCTCATCACATTAAAATGTTCTCCATGTGCCCCATATTCCTTCATCAAACCATGCATATGAGTTAACCACGTACCCCTTAAGCCTTCATCAAACCACATGTACATGATAACTTAACTGTGGGTTGCTAGGCAGCTCTAAGCCCTAAAGTCTTCATCTCCAACGATTTCCTTCCTAATTTACACCATTATTATCCATTTAAGATTATAAATATATATATATATATACATATATACATATATATATACATATATACATATATATATACATATATGTATATATATGTATATATGTAAATATATATGTATATATATATATATATATATGTATATATATACATACATATATATATAGATATATAGATATAGATATATATACATTACATATATATCTATATATATATATCTATATATATATATCTATATATATATGTATATCTATCTATATATATGTATGTATATATATATATACATACATATATATATAGATATATGTATGTATATATATATATGTATGTATATATATATATAGATATATATATATATATATATATACATATCAGATTACATATGTACAGTCTTATACAGATATATACCACCCATCAAGTTATACATATTTTAGAATTCAATTCTCCAAATTGTTTTTATTATATGATTTAGATTTCATATACATGGTTATGACTACAATTATATGCATAAATTAAACCATTTAGTGGATTAGATGACTAGTGAGTTGGTTAAAGATTTTTGGGAAGAGTTAAAGGGTTAAGTACTCTACTGTATACATAGTGGCAGCCATTTCAACTTGGACATTGTTTGCTTAATTTCATCTGGTCGGTCCATTTGCTTAGTCTGGTGAGATGAACTGATGTACTTTTTCCTTATCTAGTTGTTTAATTGTTTCTCCATGTAATACATTTTAATTTGGTTTCATGTGAATAAATTTTGAGGGTGCCCTTGTTTGAGTAATTATGCCAAGAGGTGTAACTACAGTGGCAGTAGGGAAGCATTTTGACCACAAAATATATATTATGTGAAACTATTGAAAAGTAACATATAATAGTTTACTACACTTTTCACAGTAAAACCAAAATAAAAAATTACCCAAGTTTTAGAATTCAACATGCAACCATCAGAATTTTGGATTTATACTTGTGGAAATTTATGAGAAAAATCATTTGTTATAGAGTCCTCACAGTCTGCATTTCTAGTTTCGTCTATGTAAGGAAGAGATATGTTTTTATGGAAGCTTCTTTATTAGATAACAATGTAGTGGTGTAGAAAAACTAAAGCAGTTTCAATGAAAATTATCTGGTTCACTTGATGAAGAAAAAGATCTTTTTAAATTTTAACATGCTCCACTTCATTAGAAAACAATGGTATGTTAACATTATTTATTTCCCTCCTCTCATCTGGTGGATTACTCAAAGGAGGTATACCTAGATTACATTAATTAGCATTGTTTAAGGCTAAATCTGAAAGCTTACTCCACTGCTTAACATGTTAAACTATTGCCAAGTGGCAGCATGAGTTTGGTCCAAAATTTTATTTAATTTTCTCTCAAATATTTACCAATAATTTAAGATACAAATTTCTAGGAAACTGTGGACTGTTTTGTTTAGATATTTGAGTCATTGTTGGTCCATCCAAAATGAAATTAGAAACAAATATTTGGATAAAGTGGACTATTCTGATGTTGTAATGTAACTGTGTAAGTGAGAAACAAGTAATATTATGTCTACCAATCAACCAAATTAGACCAGATTTAATCAAAACCCAAGTGAGTGCTACTAAAGGAGAATCATCATTTGAAGTGGTTCATATTGTGGATGATGGGGCTTGTGACTCATTATTTTATGGAATGGTTTTAGCAGGCCTTAAATCAAAACCTCAATCCATGCGGCGTAATGATTTCTCATCATTATCAATTATACAGTGGGATCGAGGAAGGATGGGAAAAACAATGCAATTAATGAAAGGGTCAAAAGGAGACATTGACATGGAGACCTATGCAAAGTTTGGGAAGGTAAACGGTTTGGAGAAGGGACAACCGAGCAGTCTCAGGAAGGTCGAGAGCTTCCAGACTGGTGAGAGGGGATTTTAGAATAATGTCAACAGAAATCATAGCGCTCAAACATTGACAACACCGAGAAAAACCACTGTTGAAAAAGCAATCTTACAGGTGAAGAGAGGTGGAGACATTTTCTGCAACTCCATATAAATTAATTGGTAGCACTCATCTGGGTTTTGATTAAATATTTAAATTTCATATAATAATTCACGAGGGTTCACTTGTCTACCAGTCGCCAATCACATGTAAATAGAAATGATTATAGTCAAACCCTTAATGGCATACAAAGAAATGAGTTTTAAAAATTCCAAAATTTACTCAAACACTATCGAACCCAACAAAATTCCACTGTTAAACAAGCAATCTTGCAGGTGAAGAGAGGTGGAGACGTTTTATGCAGATCCATATAAGATAAAATGAAAAAATCTTTGAAGATTAAGTATCTTATTATATATCCAGTAAATTTCATGATGAGACTTGGTCAAAATTCGGTCAATGTCCTATTTAAATCACATTACATGTGATTACTTCATAGAATAATGTCAAAAAAAGGCATAGCAGTGAAAAAGTCAATGACATAGACAGAATAATTCACGAGGGTTCATTTTTCTACCAGTCGGCAGTCACATGTAAATAAAAATGATTACATTCAAACCCTTCATGCCATACACATAAATGACTTTAAAAGACACTAAAATGTACTCAAACACAGTCGAACCCAACAAAATTCCATTGTTAAACAAGCAATCTTGCAGGTGAAGAGAGGTGGAGACATTACCTATAGCCGAAGGTCGTCGTCGTGGTTGCTGAGCCAAAGTCGATGGCGAGAGAGAGGAACCGTAGTCGCGGCGAGGAACATTCTGGAAGGAAACCATGGGAGATGAAGATTTTAGGGCTTAAAGTTGCCCAGCAATCCGTGGTTAAGTTAACACGTACGTGTGGTTTGATGAAGGCTTAAGGGGTACGTGGTTAACTCATATGCATGGTTTGATGAAGGAATATGGGGCATGTGGAGAACATTTTAATGTGATGAGGTTGATGGTAAAGGGAACACCTCCTAACGGACCCACGTGATATTTTGATGGGGCCCCCATACAAATGTGACTTGAAATAGGTGAAATGATAATTGGTAATAGGCAATTTTTTAAAAAAAAATTCGATTTGTAATGAACGGGTATAGGCAAAATAGTGAAGATGTAGGAGACGGAGGTAAAAAAACCCTTTTTTGACCACCTTTCACTTTACGACTTCCACAAGATGTGTTTGAAATACCCAGAAGCCAAAATTTTCTTTTTAAGGTCCTAACTCGATTATGAAGAAGCCCAAAAAAAAATTTGAAATCGGGCCTATTTTGCACTCTAAACAAATGCCCGAAGTTAGCCCTGACGGCTACTGGTACGTTTCTCCTAGTTGACGATTAAATTTCCCCATTAATACTGGCTGATGGGGGGTGACCTAGGCCTACTTGGTTTCCCCTGGCGACAGGCTACAAATGGGTGTTAAAATCAAAACTTGGCTGACAGTTCCCAGTTCTACCATACATTTATATCATGGATGGATGCTGATGGATGCCAACCCCTTTACCATGCCATTTTGGGGGCTGGATAGCCTTTGCCATCCCCTCTTACCGATAAAAAATATCAATATAGATATTTGTTAACAATATGAATATGGTTTAAATTATAAATAAAATATTATCATCATGAATTTATAATAATATTAATCATAAAAAAATTGGATTTATTATGTTGTGATGTAATGGTAATAGGATGCTTTCAAAAGTGAGTGGTCAAGGTTTAAATCTCACTTCATGTTAAGATAACCTACTATGGTCAATAAAATCACTTACTAATAAGACAATATTATAATGACTAATTCCTAAGGATCAATTCTATCTTATTTCCTAATTTAAAGTTTTGTTGACTTATTTTTGAATTCATTTGACTTGAATTCATGGAAAAGACTAACATTTACCTTAATTCTTAATGTAGAATTCAAAATCCAAATTTAATTATATTTTGCTTCAAAAGAAATCTATCTTAAGATTTACTGGAAAATAAATGTTATTTTAAAGAACAGAAATAAATTGCAAGGAAATAACAATTAATCTAGAAAACATAAATACTAATATCCATGAATAGATCTTCCAAACAAATTATAGTTTCATCTTTCCATAAGTTCCCATCATTGCTTCTATTAAAACTCAACAAATAATTACCAAACTTAACTCCTACAAACAACATCTAAATCTAATTAACTCAATAAACTTTACAACAAATCTAACAAACCATTCTAAGCATAATGAACTAAACTTAAAAGTGATTTAACGCAGTTGTTAAAAATGATTCAAACGAAATTAACATTCCATATTTAACATGTCCAATGAATTAAAAATGATTGAAACAAACTTAACATTCTAGATTTGATATTAACAAACATAAATAACATACACTTTGAAAAATACCACTCAAGGTCAATTCCTTTGGTTGAGTAAGCCCTGCTCTTCCTCCAGTGAGACCTCTAACACAATAATTCGAGTTAACTTCTTATTTTCATTCAAATTGATCAAATTTGGAACACAAAATAGAGTATTGCAACCATTACAAGATTCTATTTGAAAATTATCTAACTCCTTTCTAAAACCTAAACATGGATATTTATAACCATATCCTTATTGAATTCAAAACATGGCATTAACTGCCAAGATACAAGGCATCTAAACTAAAGACTAAAATAAAACTAAAACATAACCAAAATAGGACTGAGAATAGACAGAGAGAGAAATTCTAGATCAACACTAGGAGTGGAAGTTCTTAAACCGACTAAAAGAAGCTAATTTAAAACTTCAATGATTCATCATCTAGTTGTGCTGATTAGTGGCACGATTGTCTTCATTTGATTAAACAGGGAGTTTAACTTTATCATCATTCATCAGTCTTTTAAATACCCTGAATATAATCCTTAAGAATAGGATACCAATTATGACAATAAAAGATTAAAACTACATAATTAACCCATTAATATCATCACAAAAGCAACACATTTAATATAAAGCATTATCTAGATAATATATCTACCAAATTAGCCAAACATAAAGCAAAGCAAGTAAATATATTAGTCTATAGTCTACCACCAGTCATGTTAATTAATAAAATAAACAAGTCTTTTAAACATAAAATGACTATATGAAAGTATCTTTGAGTCCCTCATCATCAAGCATGTATTATTCACTACCATTTGCTTCGTGTTTGTATAATCTACCTCATGGTTACTTTCTTAAGTGTTTGTCAACTTAAAAGCATGCATGCTACTTCATCTTTCAAACTTTTTTAATTTTTGAAACTAGATTTCGTCATGGCTATTATCTTATCCTCTTGTTATAACTATAGATATTATTTTGTGTTTCATTTTGAGCTACCTTGGGAATAGTACTTAAATTAATATTTTCTTTTTAGTATGAAATTTTATTAGAAGAAAATTTGTGACATCTTCATCAAACTTTACTTTTGTATTAGATGTGTAGATCCAATATTTTGTGACCTTTAGGTTCGTCACAAAAATTCAATTTGGTTAGGTTAATTTTTTTTGGAAAAATATTGTTTAACCCTCATAATTGCACACTTTTTTAGAGACTTTCATTATTTGGCCATATGTAAATGTCATGTATGAAATGTTCCTAAAATTATTGAAAATATAATTAGACAACATATTACAAGTGACTTATTTAACAAAAAAAATTATTGAACCATCTTTATTTTTATTTTAGTTTCACATAGTATCTTGTACATGTCATGTTGCATAAACATTTTATTTATTTAAAGATTGTGGAGGTGATTTTTTATTTGTGCCTTCCATAATTTTGTGTTGATTTTCTCATATTATTACAACATAAAAAATGTATTGTTGTTTCTATATTTTTATTTATTTTTCAAATTTAATTACCATGTCAAATTATATATTTAATTCTCACTCCTTAAAAATTGAATCTATCAATAATATCTATGATAAAAACAAATTATAAACAAATATTTAAACCATGTGACAATAAGAAAAAAGAGTCACCCTATTAAAGAAACACTTAATTAAACTATTCAATCAATATGATATAACTCTTGACATTATTAACCTTACAATTTATGATATCTTAAATTTCACATTTATAATTTAAATTATCCTATCAAAACTTGAAATAAATATCAAATTTACTTATAAAGATAAATGTCATAAAACACAAGTTGAATAATACTCTTATAAAATTAAATCTTTATGGGATTTTGATATTTTTGGCATTCACCATGCGAAAAAGTATAGCTCATACAAAGGATAATTGAAGTAGACCAAAATACCATAAAAAAGTCAAAGGGTTTCGGATACGGTGAATCTAAAGGGAATCTAAGGGAGATTATGTTTCCCGTATGATTGCCGAAATATGTAAAAATGGAACAAATTTACCCTAGATTACTTTTTAGGGTTTTTTAAGATTAGCTTGAACTTATGGCCGTTTAGATAATCTAAAATGGTAGGAAGAATGTTTTTCTGATTCTGTCAAATCTTAATGCTTTCGTTTAACCCAAAGCTGCTCTGCTTCATCAAACTATCAACACTTTCGTTTAACCAGAGCAACGGCCATATTTCCTTTAGTGAGAGAAGTGCATGTACGTCCATTGTTGGGAAAACCTTTGTTTATCTGCCAGTGATGTATTTCACTAATATGCAATGAATGCTATGCCATGCATTTATCTCCTTGCCGATGTTTACAGAAAGTTGATGGAAAAGGCTCTCGTTTTCCTTACAAAACTGGCACCATGTGGACAGTTACATCATGCTTGCTTGTTGGATACATTTGTAGATTACGTAGTGGAGCTTTCTTGCAGGTCTATATCTGGACCTGTCACTCTACCCTTTCACTTGGCTTGTCACGCGTACTCTCTGTGTTAAATGTCCTGCTTTCTTTCGGCTGCCCTCCATGTGAATTGAATGGGATTTTTATACTATTATTTATCTTTGCTTCTGCTAGCCAAACTTTCTGGTTGTTGTACCTTGTTGTACCTCTGCATGTGTGATCTGATATGATAGTACCCGCCACTTGGGTTCGGGTCTAACTGGTGTTGTCTGTATTCAGAAGCCTTGGCCTTTAAAATGAAGGCAGATGCAGAGAATTTCTTAGCAGTGAGAATTTTTAGCTTTGAGAATTTTTAGCTTGTGCAACATGTGTTCTCCCAAGTGTAAATGCAAGCCATTTGGATTTCTACTGTCTCTCCCTTTTGCTTTGATTGCACTGGCGATTTCACTTGTGGGTGTTATAATATGGATGCTCGGGTATGCATCTCAACCTGCTTTTCCTTTGTTGCATATTTGTTTTAAAGGCCTGGGTGGCTTCTCACAATGATATTCTGAACAGAAAAAACTGGTTTTTCACCTTTTTTTGGTAACAATATGTCATTGCAAAAGAATCTGGTTGTGTTGCATTATGTGGGTTAAGACATGGTTTCTCTTTTACTATGAAGACAGGGACAGTGATTCATTTGTTTATTGTTCTTGAATAAGATAATGGAATGAAATCTCTGTAACAATGGCTTATTTGCAATAGACTCTGTGCATTGTTACATATGGGCATATTGGAATGTGAAAATAGAATGACCAGGTTCAATTTAAATCTCCATAAATGTATTCTCATGAGAATTTTTCTATTTGCTAATGCTGGTTTTTTGGGTTATTGATATTGTTGCAGGATTCTTCTGAGTCTGCCATGTCCCTGTTGTGTGTGTGTTAAATTCATTATAGAATATGGGTTGGAGTTAATCAAAGCTCCTGTGTATATCATAGATTGGTTCATCATCAAAATTCCTTGTTGATGAGAAGGCCTTGGGGGGTTCTATTCTGTAAGATCTGTTGAATAAGGCTCATGTTTCTTACTATTGTGCACAGTATTAATCCAATTGACTTCAAGAAATGTCTTTCAGGTCTAATTTGATGTTGTGTGAGTACCGTTGGATATGTTAGTTTATTCAAGCTAGGCTCTCACACAACATATCATATCTATACGGAAGATATTGTGGTTATATGCCCATGTGTTTATTGTTTCATCTTCTATTCAGGTAATTGTGAACAAAATTTGTAACCAGCTTTATTCAACATAAGAATTAAATTTGTTTACAAGAAACAATCATGGTCCACGTAAATAGATGGCAGAAAGTTTGAAATCAACATATAACATTGGTATTATTTCTACCATTTTTTTCTTATTGATAATTATAAAAAATTTAATTAAATAGTTGAATATTTATAATCTTTTAGAAATTAGAAGATAATATAAATACATTTATTGAAAATAATATATAAGAAATCTAATATAAGATTTGTAAAAGTGTATAGTCTTCTGATTTATAATTTAACAATATTGTTTTTTAATCTTTAATTTATTTATCTATATAAAATTTTAACTCAAAATGAAATTTAAACAAAATAAATTATATATAACTTAAACTGAAAGTTAAACAAAATAAATTTATTTTAATTGTTCCTAATCAAATAGGAATGTGGTGATCATATAAACTTATATATAATACTACATCTATATAATAAAGTTTATAATGATAATAATGATAGGTAGCAATTTTAATGGATTTGAATATGAAAGAAAAGTTTAAAATTAAAGGTAGTTAAATTTGGGTGACTTTTCAATTCAATAGAAAAATAAATTTGAACTGTAATTAAATTAAATCTAGAAATAATGATTCAAGACTAAAAGAGCCAATCTTTTAGTAATTGTCATAGAAATCATATAATTTAAAGAACATGAATAGATTATTTGGACTATGATGTCATTCACTTTGACATCTTTGATTGATTGGTACACTATGGCATCTTCCATTCACTGGTACAACAATCAACTAAAAATTAAAATGTAGTATTGAAATAAGGATCATGAGCCTATGATAGAGCTCCTTTAAATTCTAATGATTAGGATGTTGCACCCATTATTTAGTCTTAGGACACCTCTTTCTCATGTAGATCAATCAAGTGTTCTTGTTGAATTTTGGATATGTTTGCATGTGGTGGTACCTATTTTGTAGGAAATTATTTATGTTGAGAAATGCCTTTTGGGGCTTATTATAGATAGAGGGAAGATTGTTAATATTTTTTATAACAAATCTTATGTTTGATGTAACAAGATCAAAACACATGCCAAATAAAGAGAGGAGAATGTTCATGTATTTGAAATTGAGTAAACTAAGGGTAAGACTAATACCACTAATAGTGGATGGTTTATGATACTATTTGGTGATTAAAATGCCCTACAAATATCTCATTAACTACAAAGCCCTAAACACATACAACTCAATAATTTTGGTGTGCAAGTTAATGGGTAATGGTCATATTCTTGAAAAGTTGGCTTGGAAAAGCAAGATATTTGATATTCAAACTAGAAAACTAAACACCATGGGTGTGACTTAGTTTAAGAAGTCAAAACCCTATAGAAATGGGGTAAAAGTACAAAGTTGTGTCACACTTTCAACCAACTTATCAACACAAGTGAATTTTATTAGAATTAGGAAAATTTAGGAGATAAAATATAATCACAGATGAACAATGCAACAATTGTATTTAGATGACCCAAATGTAATGAGTACAAAGCCTTGCATATATAGGTAAGGATGAGACAATCCACCTCATAGGTGGATTGACAAGTGCCCCATGAAGTGGCACAAATGAATAGACAAGTGTTCTATAGGTGTCAACCTTAAGAACACTTGGAGTGTGCAAACCAATGACCTCTATGACCAAGTCATCAACCTTGTGTGCCAAGTTTTGAGTGAAATTTGAGGTGAGATGGAAAGTCTTCCAACCTCAAAAGGTATGTGCATGAGGTTTACCAAATAATTTGGTAACCTCTAGAGGTCTAAAAGGTTGCACATTCAGTTAAACAAGATGTTGTTTGACCTCATCAACCTAAGTATACTTAAGTATAGTGAATAGATTAATTATTCACACTAACACCCTTAAGTGATACTTGGGGAGATCACAAAAGTGCAAATATATAGAAATGGGTTTCGGCTAGAGAACATGTTAGGTACCCATGTGCAAAGTTTATCATAAAGTGGAGTAAAGGAGAAAATCCAGTAGGAACAAAACTCTTATCCAATAGAGAAATTAGGATTTAAGACCTTCTGAAAAGATGTCCCTTGATGATAGGAACATGGAGATGAAAAACTCCTGAAGCATGTCAAAGTTGTAAACTCTATCGATAATGAACTAGTGTTTGCTGGAATCAACAAATCTCCAAAAAATGTGGATCAATATGAGAGATGCAAAACACTACATGAGTGAACATATGAACACTGCTCAACTAATGTACACATAGTTTATCAAACTTTGTGAAGTCGATAATACAAATAGTTGTGTGATAAGGAGTACTAGAATCTCAAAATGTGATCCATTGAAATAGTCCCCCATATGAGAGATCAAGATAGAAGGTTCATGTGGCCTCCCAAAGAAATCATTCTTCCACTACTTCATTGAAAGGAGTATTAGCATAATGCATCATAGTCCCCATTAATGCTAAGAGAATATAAGTAGAACCAACTAAAATTGAGAGTGTGCAAGGAATGTAGAGATGTACAAGGTGTGCCCCAAGGCACACTTGTATGAGGTGAGAAACTTGACGAGACATTGTTGTGATGTTAAAATCACAAAGATCCACAACTATGATATCAAATCAAGGCTCTACACAACCCCCATTACACTTTATAATGTAGTGTATGTACAAATTTTCCCAAATTCCCTCTCTAAGGAACACATTCAATTTTGTGGAACTTTATATGAGTGCATTTACAATCATTTTCTTTATTACAATTTCTTCAAAGTTCATTGTCATGAGGCGGACATAGATTATTTTATGTCTTGCAAACCTCAATAAAAGACAAAACATAAAATTAAATCCCCCATTATGATCGTCCAAATCTTCACGTCGACCCCTTCACGTTGAGCATGCCCCTTCACCAAAACATTCCTTGAAGATTTGTTTACAAATTTATATGCCCCAGAATTGGGTGATTTATAAAATCTACTTTGTGGATTTCTTTACAATTTTTTTAGTGGATTTCTTTGCAAATCTCAGTGCCCCCAAACTAGGTGATTCTATGCCCAAATTGGGTGATTGTTTGCCAGGTAGAGTTCTCCCTAAAAAAGTCAATTGTTGGTAGATTTGGCCAGCAAAATTAACCGAAAGAATAGGCTCGTGATGGCAAAGAGAATGTTGCATGGGTCATGAGGACTGTGCAATTCAACTCCAAATAACGCTTAAGAATGCTCTTACAAATGCCTAACCATCTTCCTGCACTTAAATCTAGAAAATTACAATGAAATTTGCTCACTGTACGATTTGCATTATCTCCCCTAAGCTTTGATGCCATACTAGAATTAGGAAAATATAGGAGATAAAAGACAAACACAAATGAACAATGCAACAATTGTATTTAGATGCCCAAATGTAATGAGTACAAAGTCTTGCATATATAGGCAAGGATGAGGTAATTCACCTCATAAGTGGATTGAAAAGTGCCCCATGGAGTGGCACAAATGAGTAGACAAGCATCCTATAGGTTTCAACCTAGGAGCACTTGGAGTTTTCAAACCAACAACCTCTATGACCAAGTTGATTGGATTAAATTGTGGATGGATTTTGGGGATAAACTATCCTTGTAATTATATTCAATTGATAAATGTAATTGGATCAATCCTTGGGAATTTTGTAGTGGTTTCCTTAGTTTATTCCTAAGTTTCAATTCAAGAATCATAGACTTGTGAAAGGTGTTGTGGCAGTTTACCTAAGGGTTGAAAAAAATGAACTGAGTGGGGATGGATGCAACTATTACACTCAATAAACCTTTAACCTAAAACCTGGTTTAATTCTGTTATTTTTGTGTCTTGGCATGAATTGTGATAGGAGGTGTGCTAGGAACTGTGACAGGAATTACAATGACAAAAATTATAATGAAAGAAAGTAAAGCACGTTTTCTAAGCAATGAACTATCGATAGTAAATTCTAGTCTACAAAAATAAGATTTTCAATCCTTGAGTCACAAATGATCACATTAACAAATAATGAAATCAAGTTTGAAATCAAATTACATGCAGTTGTAAATAACCAGATTGTATACAGAAAAGAAACTAATTTCAAATGAAATCACACGCATACAACTACCACACTGAAAACTGAAAATAAGTCACCAAGTGACATAAAGAGTGGGCCTTGCCTCCTCGACCGTTTGATGATGAAATATCAGTGCAGATCTTAATTCAACTCAATCATATATGTGCATAGGATTTCCAGAAAGTTGATTTAAGTGTAGCAAAATAACTTTGTATTAATATCGGTATATCAAGTCTTTTGATCACATACATTTATACTAGATAGATATCAATAAAATTTATTATGGTTTGTTTGTGGCCTATGGCCAACAAACCAAAGTCTGTAATAAAAAATAGATAATCGGCCTAAAGCCGCTAAAAATCATTTTGTCCTTATCAAAAATAGAAATATAACAAAAAGGGTAATTTGAGTAAAACACCATCAACAGTCGTTCTAACTAAGCAATATTTTTCTTTATTAGCTTCTCATCTTCCTCATGCTCATAATGGTTGGAGCCACATCCCTAATTATCCCTGTCAATTAATCATGAAATGATTAATAATGCTTTGAATAATTAGTATTGTGGGTAGTTTTAATTATTTTCACAATTTATTAAATATACTCATTTTCCCTTAACAAAAGGTGATAGGAAGTATGATCAAGGAAACATAAACAATGGAAAAAGGAAAATAAGGAATGAAATAATAAGGCCTAATTTTTTCCCATCATTTCCCTCCAGCTGGAGATCTTGCATGTCCGCATGCAAGGAAGGAAAAAAACACAAACCAAGATAACCTGGTTAGCCTCTAAATGGTGTTGGTGATTTCCTGGTACCAATGCTACCTCAAAGCCTCCATTTGCACCTCATGATCTTTGATGAGCATATACTATTCTTTAGAAACAATTTCTTGTTCCAATTGCACCTTCAACCCTTGAATTTCTTTTGCATGTGTCTGAGAGATTGATTTGGCTTTAAAAAGTTGACCCTGCAACTCTTGATTCTCCTCCCTTAACTTTTTGATTAGACTCTGCAAGTCATAAACTTGTTTGAGGAGGATCTCATTTTCTTCAAATTATTCCTCGGCTTCTATCTCAATCCCTATTTCATCCTTCATTTCGGCCTCTTGATTTCCTTGGTTGAGAAACTCTTTGTTATTATTTTGTTTGGGTTTTACATATTCAACTATCATTATTTTTTTTGCACCAAATTGGGAAACAAGAGATATGGGATTCTCTTGTTTACACTATTCTTCTGCATAAGTAATGATAGGGCTAATGGGCACTTTTACCCCATGTTCTTCATCTTGAGTCTCATTATCTTGCCAATCATCTAAATTTGCATCAAAACCCGTGAAGCTTCTCACAATATTCAATTGTTCCAACTCTGCATGTGGATCTAATACTTTCATCTTTTTTCTGATATCAGTATCCTTCCCCTCACCTCGTGTATAAAAATCAAAGTGTTCTTGTTTTAGAACAATACTTCCTGCCTCATGAGAGGAGGGAACTGTCTCCGGTTTACTAGGGTCAATAGGATCAGTTATAGGTTCAACATTGGAGTTAAGACCATCACCAAGGGTTTTAGACTCTGAAGCTACCTTACCATAACTAATTTTTCCTTTTCATTCCTTCATCCTTCTTCTTCCAGACCGTCTACGCTCCTTACCGACTTTCTCATTTTTCTTAAAAATTGTAGCTAAGACCTCCAAATCAAAATTAGGGTCTTTTTGGTCATCTAATTTTATGATATCACTTGCAACATGGGCTAGTCCCTTCAACTTATACATAGTCCCTTTGTTATTCTAATGCATTGGAGATTATTTTTTAACAATTGGGGTTTCTGAATTTTTTCTAGTGGAAAGTATCCTACTAGACCTATGTTTAGGGCTTGAACTAGAGGTTCCTGGGGTCTTTTTATTGAGCTTCCTTTTTCTACTTAAGCGAGAAGTAGAAGGTGTTTTAGGAATACTTTCTTCAATGTGAGTGGGGCTTGTAGGTGTATGGTTTTCTCCCATCTTAAGAGTCTCTTCCTCATCAGGATTCTCTTCTTCTTGATCTGAATTCTCCTCCTCCAAACTAACAAAACTATCACAGTCACCAGGAGGAGATAACAACTTCAATTCCTAGATAATTAATAACTAAATTAACCCATCATGGGCTAATGAATACTGCTTCCCACTTTGAACAACTCTACTCATTCATTACAATGAACATAAAAGAAAATATGGCACATTCACAAGCAGGCCTTTCCACAAATTCAACAGGAGGCAAAAATGTTGTGCATATACATATGCATACCTTCCTTCGCAAGTGATATATTGTATAATAAACCTGGCAACGTCTTTCCATGGGTGAGGAAGTGTAAATTTAGAATAACTATCAGGAAAATAATGCCCCCTAGATAATGGAAGTCATGTGACATCTGCAGTTGTCTCAACTGTAATAGAGAACTGCAATCCCTTGAGACTCACTTGATTCTTGTGAAAACCGTGTGCAAAATCCCTAGCTACTTTTCTATCAAACCCACATAATATTTTAAAGTATTCATCCCAATGTGCTTTCCTGAAGATTTTATAGGCCTCCTCTACAAATCGGAGATGTGTCATGGAGATGGGTTCATAACAGTGTCGACGTTCTGTCATGGTTGTGCTAGGAAGTCGACACTGTAGTAAAACTAGAAAACCAAAACCACCAACATAGAAATGCTAAAAATGGGAAGATGGAAACAGTAAAAGGTAAGGCGGGTTAATGGTAAAATGGAAAAATGACATATGATATGTGGTAATGATTAGTGAAAATAAAGGATTAATTGTATAATACGATTAGGGATCGATAATGACAAATAAACTGGGTGAAAAATACGCCCTGCCCAAGTAATCATAACATGGATAGCTACAAGGAATATGCCAAATTTATCCTCCCCCCAAGCTAAAGGTCGGACCCGTCCATGGGGCAAGTCACGAGTGGTCATGGAAAATAAAATATAACTAATAAATTGAAAAAGAATATAAAACTTACCACATTACCAATTACTAAAGGAGAGCTAGAGATTGAGCCATGCGAGAGATCCAACGCCTGAGGACAGTGAATGTTCGAGCATAAATGCAAAATCCCCAGAGAATTAACAACACGAGCGGAAGAAGATATTGACATCAATGATTGGATGGAAAGAAGTGAAGCAAGAGAAGGATGACATAGATTTTATGGATTCTAAAATCTAAGCAAGATAGAGCAAGTTTGTGCTCCCTTTGTCTCTAATATGCAGCAAGTATCCATCAATCCTATCATATCTTCAAAGGAAAAACACCAATCAATGAAACTACATATAAATTGAGAAAATAATTAGCAATAATATACCCCTTGTCAAATTGTTTGTACTAAAAATGAACTCCTACTAATTGAAGAGGAAATATAAATAAAGAAAATAAAATTCAGAATGTGTGGCTAAAAATTGAGTCATTATAAACAAAAGAAATTGAGTAAAATTTAAACCTAGTATATACCTATCTCTCTACATAATTAATGTGTAAGACAGGTTCCCCAAATTTTATCCCCAATGAGAGCAAGTATGAGCACGTAGAATTTATAAAAAGAAAGAATTCATAGCCCCTAATTCTTAGTGTGAAAAACGATTGTATACATCTAGTTTCTATTTATCTAGTTCCTAGACCTAGTAGACCTATTCACACAAGTTTAAGTTCAAATAGTGTCACACATGTGTCACATCACTTGGAGGGTTGGTTAGTGTTTTACTTTCACCTTCCCAATTCTTCCTTGTCCTACATATACAAGGAGATCATTGTACATTTTGACATGTTTTATAATATTTTTTGGCTAATTCTTATTCCATGCACTCTTGTGGAATTTTTTCAATTTTCCATTCATAATGTTCTACTCCAACATGGTATCAAAGTGTTGACTCGCAACTTCTTTCCCAGTTTTTGGTGAATCTAGCACTAATCCTTATCAACAAAATGTTGTGGATCCAAATGAGCATTGCCATTGAGTCTAGAAGATCGAAGAAGCAACAAATGGCCTTTCATTTCATCAAATTTTGTAACTTCAATTTTTTGTAAAAAAAAATATATTTGTACCATACAAAATTCGTATGGATCATACCTATACATATTTTTTAATATTAAAAAAATAGCAAAGAGGGCCTCAACTCTAACGCCCTCTACCATTGTTATGGTCAGTATTATTTTTTAGGGTTGATGTCTTTGGTTTTTACCTCCTTTACCCACCTATTTAGAGTACATATTTGAGGCTCCTATGTTATCCTTTGATTCAGAGTGGTATTCTAAACTATACTTGGACAGTGTCACCCAATACCATTCCGTCGCACCTTCTCATTTTATGGCACATGTCAAAATCTCTTGCATTTGACCTTTGCATTATTAAGAAGACTGGTGTAGGTGAGATAGACCATGCAGTATTTAGTGCCAGTGAGGTTGCAAATACGAACTGAGAGTCCACTTCAAGGGAAATCATGCGTCTCTTTTGTTTCTACAATACACCAAGAGAAGATGATGCATACAATGACGATGGATAAGCTACCTCAAAATTTTAGTGAATCAAATATGCTTTGTCCCTTCCAAATCCATTTGACATAGTTAAATGAGATCTTATCAAAAACCTCAAATGAATCATCTGTATGTTATCTTTTCATTTTTCCTCCTTATTTTTTATGGGAAACCTAGTTTAGTCTTTATTTTAGAACATTTTTTGTGTCCTTCAATGTATTATTCTTTATCTTTCTATCAGATTCTAGATTAAAAGAGCCTATAATTGAAAATAGATTAATTCATCTATTTTTATTTTACAGTCCCAAATAGGTGGATTAAATTATTCTGATGTTTAACAAATATTGTACAATGTAATGTCCCCTTTTCGAAATGAAACCAAGTTGAAACTCAAATGCTCATCATTCATTTCCCATGGGCCTTGGGGATTTTTCTCTTGGCAAATAGGAGCTAGGATTGGTTAAAGCTCAAGAAGCCTAGACACCATCATCATATGGATCATCTTCTCTTGGACTCTATTTTTGCAATGGTTCATCATCTTCAGAATCAGAGTATGCATGTCTCCTTCATGATTTTTTTGAAACTAGAGAATTTGTCTCGCCATCATCAGAGTCTTCTAGCCTATAGCTACAAGAAGATCTTGGGAATTTTCTGCATCATCTTGTGCCTTATCACTCATATAATTTGCCTCATCTTCCATGGAAACATCAAGTTCCTCCATATAAGAATCATAAGCCTTGTGGTCCTTATCCTTCTTCTTTTTCTTCTTTTCCTTCTTTTGTTTCTTCTCAGAATGACTAGGCTCATCATCGTCATCATCCATGTCCTTACACTTACTCTTCCATAATTCCTTCAGATGTTCAAATTGCTCCTCTTGTTGCATCACCTGTCAAAGTTCTTCCTCTTGCTTTCTCCTTTCCATCTGAATCCTTTGTTCTTCATCATCTTTTCATTTTGCTTCATCATCCAAGACAAGTTAGTGTACTACTTTAATTGTTTCTTTTCCTTTAAGCTAGTCATATGTTTTCAATTCCATGTTGCCAAGTATACATAAATCATTTGATGAGTTTTTATCCACCTTAAGTGCATCCCAAATCAATTCTAGACTTATTTGGATCTCATTCTAAGCCTGATCCATGGTTGTAAGATGTAGTTATGCATCCACATAATCAAGAAACTTGAACAACATTAGCCTATATAAAATATTTGTTTTTTTAGTATCATGTAGTTGTTCAAACAACCTAGCAAGATTAAATAGTGTTGTGGCTTTATCCCATGGTAACTCAAGTGAAACACCACCATCTTCTAGTCGATGGAAGAATTTCATATCCTTAAAGTGCACAAAAAAAACTACATAATTGGCATTGGGGATTTTATTTATTAATTCAACTCAAATGCCATTTCCTAATGCCTCTATAAAAGTTTGTTGAGCCAACTCTAGTTCATCACGCTCAAAATGAATAACCCCAATGTTGTTTAACAATTCAATGGGTACTTCTTCTCTTCTCTTCTTCAAAAGAGACTTTGTTGTCTTAAGAGAATCTAAGGCTACATTGGGGTCTATCGATATTAATAACTCACCCATCTTGATAAATGCATGAGAATCACATGGATCTATGCGAGTTGCCTTTCTTAAAATTTCCAAAGCCTTCTCTTCCTGCCCTTACTGAGCATATATATGGCCTACAGCTTTTAATCTCTCACAGTTCTCAAGGTGGACCTCCAGAACCTTTTCAAAATCTAAGAGAGAACTCTTAAGATCTCCCAGCTTCAATTGAACATGTCCACAAAATCCTATGGCCTCTGGCTTTCCTTGATTGATATCATGTAGTAGCAGCCAGAGGTGTCATAATCACCTTTACTATGGTAAGATCGTGAAATATTATAATATGAATGAGATTTCATGAGAGGGTGGTTAGTTGAAACAAGAGTTGTCTCAGTCAACTGTTCCACAAGAAAATGTTGCCCTATGAAGAAAAAATGATTTTCTAAATGATTCAATGCCATTGCACGGTACTGGTATAATTCAAAGGCTCTACGCATCTTTTCCATTCCTTCATGAACACTTCCTTTTTCACTAACTATGAGAATCCTACAATTAAAATATGCAAAAAACTAACCACATAAATTTTTCCCTATTTCAAACAACAAAATTTCCAAAAAAATGTGTTTAAAACCTACAAAAAAAATGCAAATAAAATCACGCCTATTTTCGCGCCAAAGAAAACCATGAGACCATAGCTTGTTTCTTACATTATGCTTTGATATATTTTTTCTAAGCATGCATAGCTTTTTTGAAATCACCTGTTTTAGGCTTTTAGCCATAGCAGCAAGGTAGTGAACTGTTTGATAAAATGCTTTGGTAGACATGTATGAAAAATGTGGTAGCATAGACAAGGCAATGAACTTTGGAAAAAATGCCTCAAAGAAATGTGTTCTCATTGTGATGGAATGCCATGACAAGCGAATTGTTATGGATTGTCATGGAATTCCATCACCATGAGACTGCATTTCTTTGAGGCATTTTTTTAACCAGTTCACTACCTTTTCTATGCTATTGCTTACTATTATGCTTTGATATATTTTTTCCAAGCATCCATAGCTTTCGAAAGCACTTGTTTTAGGATTTTAGCCATAGAAACAAGGTAGTGAACTATTTGATAAAATGCTTTAGTAGACAATATGTATGAAAAATGTGGTAGCATAGACAAGGTAGTGAATTATTTGAAAAAATGCCTCAAATACATGTGGTCTCATGGAATTCCATGACAAGCAAATGCAATTGGCAACTGCTCCTAGTTATTAGTTATGCAATGTGAAGTAATTGCATAACTACTTAGGTTGACTTTGCAAAAAACTATATTGTAATTAAAATTTTGTCATCTATCAGCATCTAGTTATTAGTTATGCAATGTGAAGTAATGCTTTGAGTTTGAAAGATGTGCAATTCAATATAATCAACAATTTGAATATAAACTACAAAAATCTATTTTTTACAATTCATTAGTTAAACTCTCTATTTTATTTTCTCTTTATAACTCCATTGCTATGGAAATGCCTTTCAATTAAAAATAATAATTTTTGTCTCTTAGTCTACAATTTTTTGTTGCTATGCGTAGAAAATTATAGATGGATCAACATCAAAGGTTGACTATGAATCAATACCATACATTTGATGAGAGAATAGATGATGAGAGGGGCATGGGCAAATATCCATGTCCATGTAATGATTTTCTTGGTGGAAAGGTGAAAAAAAGAAGTCAACTTTATCGACATATGATAAGATATGGGCATAGTGGTATAAGCCCTTGGAATGTCAATTATTATGAAGATATGATAGAATGGAAAAGTGTGAGAGATTAAGAGGAAACAAATATAGATGAAGTGGCACCAAACATAGATGAAGTGGCACCAAACATAGATGAAGAGGCATCAATGTTAGACGAAGGTTTTGAAGTTGATAGAATGTTGAATGAGGGTCTAAACAATGATTGGGCCAAGTTGATGGAGGATGCTTCAAATCTTGTGTATGTTAATTGCAGGTTAAGTTGTTTGACAACAATCCTTCAAATTCTTAACTTGCAAGTGGTGTTTGGTAGGACAAATGAGAGTGTAGATCAATTATTGGCATTATTAAGTTCGTTGTTACCACCTGACTCCACATTGCCAACAAAACGAAGTCAATGTAGAAAGGAAATCACTAAGCTAGGCTTAGGGTATGAAAAAATCCACACATGTGTGATTGGTCGTGTATTATTTCACAAGAATCTTGCAAGTGAGATTGAATGTCTGAAATGTCATGAAGCAAGGAATAGATGAGGGTTGAAATCAGTTGTGGTTCCTAGAAAGGTTTTTTGCCACTTTTTGGTAATCCCATGATTACTCTAAATGTATAGGTGTAGAGACATTGCTGAACTTATACAATGGAATGCCCAAAATAAGAGCACTAATGGAAAACAATGACATGTACCTAATTCTAAGACATGGATGGAATTCGATAACAAATGGCCTAATTTTTCTCAAGATCCTTGTAATATAAGGTTGGTTTTGGCTCTAGATGGGGTGAACCCATTCTCAGATCAAAGTACTAAATGGTCAACTTGGATAGTGTTTTAATAAATTATAACTGCCTCCATGGTTAGCAACTAAACTATTTTTCTTAATGCTATCATTGATTATATCGGGAAAGAAAAGTGTGACTTCAGATACAATTGATGCTTATCTAGAGCCATTATATGATGAGCTAATGGGATTTTGGAAAGGAATTGAAGAAATTCAGTCTTTAAGGGATGGTCATTCAATCAATTTCACTTTAAGAGCTTCCTTATTGTTTACAATTCATGATCTTCCTACATATGGCACATTGTTTGGACTCAGTGTTCATAGATACCATGGATGTCATGCTTGCAACTTTAAGGATTTTGTGAGGCACTCAAGAAGTTTGTGTAAGTGTACATTTATATGGACATCGTGCTTACCTTAAAATGGATCATCCATATCATAAAAAAAACACGATTTGATTGTCAAGAAGAGAATTGTGAAGCACCATTGCTAATAATAGGTGATTACATTGTTGAGAATGGAAAAAAAAGAATGTCATTTATTGAAAATGATGGGATTGCTGGTATTAGATATGATCCATGTAATGAAAGCGGTGTAAAAAGGTTTTGCATATTCTATAAGTTGCCATACTTAAAGGATATAGCCATTAGGCATACTGTTGAGTTTATGCATAGTGAAAAAAATATAGAAAAAGCTATTATAGAAACTCTTTTTGGTGTTTTTGGTGCTTTTGATACTATTGTGGTAAATATATTAAGTTTGGCAAAGGGGCCAAGATTGGAAATTATAAGGTTGGGCCTAATATTAAAGAGAATGAGTTTACATGTATTAGATCCTTTGAATGTTGATAGTTTGAGGGAGGAGTTTGTTGAAGTCCTTTATCTATTGGAATGATAATTTCCTACACCAACGATCTTTAACATTTCTATGCATCTTTTGATACATCTACAATATGAGCTAAAGCATTGTGGCCCGATAAGAACAAGATGGATGTATCCTATAGAATGATATATGAAGGTTTTGAAAAGCATTGTTTGTACTAGGGAAAAACCAGAAGGCAACATGTCTGAGGGATTTTCAATGAAAGAGGCCATGGGATTTTGCACATAATATATGAAGGATTTTTAAAATGTCAATTGGTGTGTATGGGATGGTGACGAAGAAGAGATAGTTGTAGGTGAAGTATTAGAAGGAAATAGATGTCACTTCAAGCTATCACATCAAGAAAGATGTGTGATACATGCCTATATGAAATTCAAAACACATCTTAATTTGATAAGTGGTGCATGTGAAAAAAAAATTACACAATAATTTATTTACTCAATTGCATTTACACATTTATATTATTAATCTTACTATTCATACGTTAATATTCTATGTAGAAAATATGAATAAGAGAATCAGGCTTGGATGCAACATCGACCTCAAAAGCGCAAATGCCATGTTGATTTGATTGGAGGTGATTCTTTTCTAAAATTTGAAGAATGGATTGCTAATGCAGTCAATGATGCAAAAGAAGAAGGTCAAGATATAACAACAGAGGAAAGTGATCTTTGGAAATCTCCACATTTATGGACTATGCATTTCAGTAGAATGTGGGCCTATGGTAGTCATTTAAGAGTGGAAGAAAAAGACAAAGGAAAGATAAATTGTGATTATGTTGTTAGTGTTGAATTTCTTCACGAAAATGAGAATAAATTTCATGTTGGATTCATCCAAGAAATTATTCTAGTGGACTATGGTGAAAATAGTCCTATATTATTAAAATGTAAGTGGATCTAACCATTTGCAATACAATTTAATGAGTATGGATTTGTACGCGCAAATACAAGATAATTTTTATCAGAGACGAATGAATTGTATGTTTCCCCTCTTCAAATTAGCCAATCATTTCTAATTGATGATGTAAGAAGCCCAGGATGGTTGTATGTCATTCAAATAGAGTCTCGTTCAAAACAAAAAATTCCTGGAAGTTGTTGATATAATGCCTGATAAACAATATATTAATTTACAAGAAACATTCAAAGAAGTGGATGAAGATGATGATGGAGTGTTTGAAGAAGACATTTTGATTACCAATAAAGAGATTGGGAGAGAGAATGCATTGCATGCCACATATGAGAATGAGGAAGAAAATTAAGTAGATGCAGACATGAATGATCAGGATTTTGATCTTACTAGCAATGCAGATGATTATTATGATGTTTTGTCACCTTAAGAGGTTAGCTTGTCACCTAAAATTTAGTTATATGTATGGTGTAATTTATTATTGAATGTAATAAAGATCTAAGTATAGGTATGCTTATTCACTATTGTGGGTAAAAGCACAAAGTTGTGTCACACTTTCGACCAAATAAATAGTTCCGAGTGAAATATTTTCGACCGAAAAAAGTTTCGATCGAATAGGTTTTGACCGAAAGCATGTGGCGTATATGTGGCACATAGGGTTTCAGCCGAATAGGTTTCGTTTGAATCCAAAAAATTAAATTTTTCCCTTTGCCGCTTTAAAATTGTCTTATTTATGTACGGGGTTTCTATAGAAAGGGTTTCATCCAAAATCCTTTCTATAGAAATCCTTTCGTTTGAAACTATCTATGTGGCATCCTAGTTGGCAACCAAGTTAGCTTTTTTCAGAATTTTCTAAAACTTTCAACTTCAACTAAGTATTTCTTCAGTCAGAATGATGTTTTTATTTTATTTTTTAAAAGAAAAATGCCCTTTTGTAGAGCTCGGAGTGGTGAATCCGAATATGTAATTTTTTTAATATTTTGATTAGTTCTAATATGTTTTATTTTTAAAATAATTCAAGTAGGTTGTTTAAGTTTTAAAAGAGGCTAATTAAAAAAAAAATTAAAAAAATAGTAGAACATATTAAAAAGTTTTAAAAATATATATGGGGCACTAGAGAAGAGAGTCATCTTCAAAAGGGTATAATTTTTTTTTTAAATGATTAAAAAATAGACAATAGTTGACGTCCCATGAAAATTGTCACATTCTGACAAGTTTGACTTTAAAACGTTATTATGAGAAAAATATACATCAAAATTTGATTTTTTTTTTCCATGCACTAGACATTGAAGTTACCTATTTGGAGAAAAAAATAGGGAGAAATGAAGTTTTTTTCAATTTGTTTCTTGATGGACTATGAAGTCACTTTTTTCTGAAATTTTGAGCATTCCAAAATTTGTTCTTAAATTGATAAAAAAAAAATGAAAACAATTTTTAAAAAACTAAAAAATTACAGGAATAAACTTCATCAAAAGTTATACATTTCATTAATTTACATCATTTTGAAATTTAAAACACAAAGACCACTTTTATGTGGTTGAAGTTTAATTTTTTTTTTGCTATTGGTCGATTCCTTTATAAAGTGTGACACAGGTTTGTGCTTTTACCCTTGTTTTATTGATACATTTCTGAATGTAATCATCATTATTTTGTTGGTACATTGTATACAAAACCTGAGATGTTCACTGCTGATTTGAAGTGCATTTAAAGTTAGGTTCAGTCATTCTTTTTAGTTTTCTTACATTGGTTGAAAATTTGAAATTAATTTTGTTTAGTTAGAATATAATTTCTTGTATGTCTTAAATGTTTTCTAGATGCAAACATATAATGAACATCTGTGATTTAATAATACATATAGATATCTTAACATTAGGTGAACTAAGCCTCCTCATTAAAAAAAATAAATGATCTCTTAGGTTTGATTGACATTGAAAACTAAAACTGAGAGACTACAAAATTAGAAAATTGTTCAATCTTTTCAATAAAATGATATATAAAATACTGCATTCATAATAAAATCCAATACCGTACTACCGCAACAGTTAATAGAGGTATGTGCGGGATGGCAGGACATAAAGGTCAATGTACAAATGCTTACCGTATACTACAGAAACCAAATATGAATAGCATGACATGGCATTGAGAACATGTTAACAACTAAAGTAAACTGTAGCCCCACAAGGGGTAAACAATGACATTGTGGTATGGTGGTGAACAATCACTCAACCACTAGAATTAACCTGATGTCCCGCGGGAGTTAAAAGGGGTGTGTGTGGGGTGGTGGTACTGCTAACCCTACCATACCGCTACCCCGCAGTGGTCTTGATATGATAGAGTGGTATGGTGGTGTACAGTCACTTAACCACTAGAATTAGCCCGTTGTCCCATGGGAGTCCAAATGGGTTGTGTGGGGTGGTGGTACTACTAACACTACCCTGCAGCGGTCTTGAAATGACAAAGTGGTACTGCGGTACAAGTTATCAAAGTATTTAATGATTACACTGTTTTATTTTCCAAAATCAAAGGCATGTATTCAAACTCAAAATATGGGAAGATTATGAAATATTTTTCACGAATTGACATTAATAGTGAGGTGATTGAACTTGGTAGCAAATATTACTTGGGACTCGATGACATTATGGCAATCATTCACATAGCTCAGTGTACCGGAGGCAAGGGAGTTCAAGCGGGAAGACTCTATAGCTATTATTTTGTCGGGTAAGTTCACAGAAACCCTCTATAGCAAGTGTATAAGAACTGAAATTGCTTCTACAAGTAGACACCTAAAGAAATCAAGTAGGAGTAAATTCATCATTCCACCCAAAAGAAGTCAACTTGCAAGTAAAAAGGAAGAGTCCACAGTTTCTAAAAGAGAGAAGAGGTCCTTGCAACAATCCATTTTAGATGTGTTACCTATTTTTTAAAACAAAGGATTCAAAAAGGTGTTTAGAGATAAA